>NDFZ01005373.1:36329-238564 GCA_002192655.3 Mamestra configurata
AATAATATCTTGGGACAACTCACACACGGTCATCTGATCCCAAACTAGGCAGAGCCTGTGCTATGGCAACCAGACAACTGATAAACATACTTATATATTTCTAAATACATACATATTATAGACAAATTACACCCAGACACAGAACAAATGATCATGCTCATCACACAAAGATTTGTCCTGAGTGGGAATCGAACCCACGACCTCCGGTTTAGCAGTCAGGGTCACTAACCACTCGACCAACAGGCCAGTCTAATAAAACTACGCTCCCACCAGAAGCTTCGTCCCTTGTTCGATCTAGCCTTTCCCTAGCTGTCCTCCCCCCAGCGACGCCTTAAGTCGAGGTCCGTAACCGACAGGGGGCCTGCCCTAAGCGTAGTCTCTTAGTTTGTAAGTTTATAAGCCCTGCCTGGAGGCTTTAATATTTATATTAAAGCCGCCACAGTAAAGTCCTGTTCCTGTGAGAGGCTAACATAAAAAAAAACTAGCCAAGTGCGAGTCGGACTCGCGTGTAAAGGGTTCCGAACGAATCTCAATTTGCAATATGTTACTTTGTTTAACTTTTTGTTTCTTGGTTTTTGTTAAGTAATGGTAGTTTTTAAATTATCCTATTTTTTGTCTGTCTTGTGCGAGTCCCAAATAAACATTTTACATTCTTTCATTCTTTAATACTATAGACGTATTCTAGGTTTACCTTATAGGTTCCGTTTTTTTCAGATGTTCGGAACCTTAAAAAGCGGCTTCGCCCGCGTATTAAATGTTGCAAATTATCATATCCTCAGGATAAAAATCCTATGATGAATTTCCTATGTCCTATTCCAGAACATGGTCTATCCGTATGCCAAGTTGCTTGTAAATCCGTTCAGCTGTTACGCACGTCGTAACAGCTGATGCATGTGTGATAACAAAAATACTGACTTAGTTACTTGCATTTTTTTTATTTTAGACTCACTTGCACAGAGTTTTTTTTTCTTTTTACGTATGAAATATTTGTTATAACCTCGTATAGCTATGATTATGAGTTGAATGATGACTCTGGCTTGCGTAAGTGGGCCTCAAAATGGATATAGATGTTGTACTTACTTTTCTAAATATTGCGTGGGAAATCTCACTCCGTCTTCGTACTGTGAAAATGATGTACCTGAAACAATCGTATTTTTCTTATCAATTTTTTTATAATAAACATTATTTTTGCTGTCTCTAGGACGCGAGAAAGACATTTTATTATATTCTGTAAAGATATTTACTTAATTTTGGCCCTCAAATGTATTATTATTTCAAAACATACCGCTGTTATTACGGAAACCAAAACATATATCTTTACACAAAATAGGAAAAACCTGATAATTCGTTTACAGACGACAAAAAAAAAATACTTTTATTATCCCACCCCTAACATCAAACGAACTCCTAAGAATTCTTTACAAAAAAAGTGTTTGATAAAATTATATTTATATTGTGTTCTTACAATATTTCCTCATACTTCAAAGGCAAGTAAATAAGCACAATATTCTTGTGGAATTAAGGTAATAACGGTTGATATAACCTTTGTGAAGTGTTATTGAATTAGTGTTTTTAGGGTTCCCATCATCCGTAAGATTATTATAGAATCACTCGGGTGTCTGGCTGGCTGTCTGTCTGTCTGTCAGTCAGTCCATCTGTCACAGCCAATTTTCTCCTTATTTACTAGATCGATTCTGTTGAAATTTGGTATACATATGAATATATCTGTAACCCGATCACAGACTCCTTGCGTAAATAAATAAATTTTGAGTATGGGGTCACAAAATATAGCCTATGTTACTCGCTGATAATGTCGAATACATTGCTGAAATATTTTTTCAAATCGGTCCTACTAGGCCGTTTTTTTTGTTGTTGTTGAAATCATATTATTTTATTCATTTCATTCATGTTCAGTGTATTATTTTAAAATATTTTTAAACCTCTCGTCAGTGTAGCTTATTGCTTTAAAATTATTTCCAATGCATTTGCGGGAAATTGAGATATTCCCATTATAAAATTCGCGGTACGAGCGGTTTATGATTCCGTTTTCATCAATAATGAGATTTTTTAAAACCATATTTATCTTTGTTTCATTCGGCGAACAAGAGATACAATTATAAATGTTCAAATTTTATTTTAATATTTTTTTTCTGTTGTAGTTAAAGTCAAAATGATAACTGACTTCCTGGACAAGGTGGACTGGACTGGGTTGACATACCGAGGTACGTAATAGCTGGTCACCCATCCACGGACCGACCTCAACAAGACAAGTGTTGCCTAACCTTACCCAAATCAAAGGTCGTCCCGTACGGATGTTATTATTTAGCTTTAAGTTCCTCAAGTTTTATCATATCAGGTAGTGATACAAAATACATTGTTAGCGCATTTGACATCATTCATCGCTGTCGCGTAAAATAGCCAGGGTAGAGACATAAAGGGCCAACAGGTTCCAGTCTGCTTGTATATGGTTGGACAAGATGCGCTACAAACCATCCATCATTTGGACTGGCCTGTTGGTCGAGTGGTTAGTGACCCTGACTGCTTAGCCGGAGGTCGTGGGTTCGATTCCCACCCATGACAAATCTTTGTGTGATGAGCATGATCATTTGTTCTGTGTCTGGGTGTAGTATGTCTATAATATGTATGTATTTAAATATATAAGTATGTTTATCAGTTGTCTGGTTGCCATAGCACAGGCTCTGCCTAGTTTGGGATCGGATGACCGTGTGTGAGTTGTCCCAGGATATCTTAATGCTACTTTGGATTGTTTGATGTTTGACACGAATCTATAATTCTATTCTTATCTATACTTCTAGTCCAATCTATACTATGTTTACTAATATTATAAATGCGATGAGATGTTTGGATGGATGGATGTTTGTTACTCAATCACGTCAGAACGGCTGAACGGATCTTGATGAAATTTGGCACGGAAGTAGATTATTGTCTGGAATGGACACATAGGATTTCATATCCCGGGAATATGTTCCCTTGGGATAATTTTCGACATTCACGCGGATAGCTAGCAATAATTCCTCTTCATTCAGTTACCAATTACCAATACGAACTCATCTTTGGCTTTAATCTTTCCTACTCAATCAATGCATCCAAGCGGTGCAACGATCCCATCAAGTACAAAATATTGATTATGCAAAGTGTAACAGAAATAATGCAAAACCTGAAAAGGGTTTATTGTATCATAATGAACAATTTTTACTATGGGACCACAAAAACAACTGTTCAGTACATTTCAAGCCAACTTAATTAAATTAAATTTACAAGACTTTTTTAAATATTTGTCTTGTTTAGTTTTTAACGGCCGGTCTCAATAACCTATAACCAACTGTTCAATTAGCTACCAACAGTAGCTGAAACGTCATTTTTGCCTTTCAAACATGACGTTTCAGCTATTGTACTACGAGCCGTTACCAGTTTTACATATTTTTTGTTTGTATTGTACTGTTCCTATGAACTGTGACATCCGTATTTTTGACAGCTGTCTTATGTGACATCTTTCATTGTTTTAATTTATCAAAGGTAATTTTTCAAAAAAAAAATCAACCATGGTAATTTTTCTTATTTAATAATATAATTTAATTAATTATTTGATAATGTGATGTTTCAATTATGATCACTTTTTAATTTGCAACTACCTATTACTATCTATACACTAAAATAAAAAAAATAACTGACTAAAAATAGTCTAAAATATGGCGTCGAAAACTTCCTCCTCATCCCTGGCCACTGGTAATGTACCCAAAAGGCTGACAGTATTGCCACGTTGTATGGCAATGCTTATCCTTTGTCCAAGGTAAAAGCCAGTCCAGCATTTTTTTTTTACAGCTGTTAGCTCCTTCCGCAGTGGCTCTGCTGGCGGCCTCGACGGCCTAAGTCCTCAGCATCTTAAAGACCTTGTTTGTTCAGGCGCCGGGGAAGCAGGTGAGTTGCTTTTGAAGGAGCTAACGGCTCTGGTCAACCTTATGCTCTCCGGCAAGGTAAACGAAGCCGTCATCGACGTCTTGTACGGGGCCAATTTATGTGCCCTGCGCAAGAGGGATGGCGGCATTCGTCCCATTGCCGTGGGAACTACTTACCGTCGTATAGCAGCCAAGATTTGTTGTAAATTTTATGGTGAGGTTCTTTCGAAAAAATTCCAGCCCCTGCAGCTTGGTTACGGCTCCAAAGGGGGCTGTGAGGCTGCCGTACACGCACTGTCGACCTATCTAAATTCTGGCAAAGGAGAGGTTATCCTGAAGGTTGACATCAAAAATGCATTTAATTCGGTAAACAGGGACACCTTGCTGGCAGAAGCTAAAAAAGAAATACCTCAAATCTTCAGTTTCCTCTGGCAATGTTATAGACAACCATCTAAATTACTATATCGGGACAACCTTTTGAAATCTGCAGTTGGCTGTCAACAAGGTGATCCCCTCGGGCCAGTGATTTTTAGTTTAGCTATTCACCCAATTATTCGACAGCTAAATTCTAAATTTAACGTTTGGTATCTTGATGATGGAACCCTTGGAGGCGATGTAGAGACTGTCTTAAATGACCTACAATTTTTAAAAAATCAATTCCATTGCATAGGACTTGATCTGAACTTTTCCAAATGCGAATTTTTTTTATCGGACAACACTGACAGACTACTTACACTTCCAAAATTCAACACAATAGCCCCTGAAATCAAAATTATGGACAAAAGCTCTCTTCGTCTCCTTGGGTGCCCAATCTTTGAGAATTCTTTTCCAGATTTTGTTGAAGAAAAAATTCAAAATTTTAATGACGTTTCGGAAAGATTGCTCCAAATTAACATGCATTCGGCCATCACTCTTATTCGTTATTGCTGTTTCGGCCCAAAATTAATATATTTCCTTCGTGCTTCCCATTTATGGAAGCACCCCCACCTTTTGGACAAAATAGACCAAATTATCAAGCATACACTTACTTTAATTTTAAATGTGGCCATGGACGACAAAGCCTGGGCGCAAGCAACCCTTCCCATCCGTATGGGAGGCCTCGGCGTCCGCAAAATTACCAGTATTAGTTTACCGGCTTTTATATCCTCGGTGTACGGCACTGATAAATTAATCAGGAATATTCTAGTTTCTACACTGATTGATTTTGATGTGCCGTACTTCACCGAGGCTGTGGAGGCCTGGAGACTCGCTTGCCCGAATTCAAATCCGCCCGACTACCCTTCATCCCAGAGACGGTGGGACGAGCCGCTCTGCAGGCAAGTTCAGGAAAAACTTATTGCCACATCAACTACTACTGCAGAGCGTGCGCGCCTGCTGGCTGTGGGTGAGTGGGAGTCGGGTCTCTGGCTTCACGCACTACCGTCGTCGAACATTGGCACCATGTTCGACGATACTACTTTCCGCCTCGCTGCCTGCCTGCGTCTTGGCGCTCCTTGTTGTTCTCCTCATCGCTGCCACTGTGGCGAAGTTGTCAACAGCCTCGGACACCACGGCCTGTCATGCAGCCGTAGCGCGGGTCGCATTGCGCGGCACGCGAATCTTAACGACATCATCCGACGAGCTCTTGTCACCGTCGGCGTTCCGGCTGTGTTAGAACCCAATGGCCTGGCACGCGACGATGGCAAGAGACCGGACGGCATGTCGTTATTTCCATGGAAGATGGGTAGGCCATTAGTGTGGGACGCTACTTGTGTCGATACTCTTGCGCCATCCCATCTTCCTAGCTCTTCGTGCTGTGCTGGCGCTGCCGCTGCGGCTGCAGAGAACCTCAAGCGGCGGAAATATAATAAACTTGTTGGTAGTTATATTTTCGAGCCGTTTGGGGTTGAAACTCTCGGGTCTTGGGGTCCGAGTGCACATAACTTATTTAAAGATCTCTCAAGGCGCTTAGTTGACACTTCACGTGACCCAAGGGCTGGCTTTTACCTTGGTCAAAGATTAAGCATTGCCATACAACGTGGCAATGCCGCCAGTCTTTTGGGTACACTTCCAGTCGACAGCGATGCGGATGAATTTTTTGACGCCATATTTTAGGGTTTATTTAGTTAGGAGATTTTATTTTTATTTCTAGTGTATATAGTTAGTTAAGTATTTATGGAATAAAGTCCAGCATTTTAATTAATTATATTGTTAATCCTTCATTGAGAATGTTGTGCATAAGTGATGTATTTACACAGAATTGAAGAATTGTGATTGCCTGTTTTTTTTTTATATTTTAAACATGTTGTTACAAATGACGCCAAAATGTTTATTTATTTATTTATTTAGTAAGGCACACCACCTTACTTAATAAATAAACATTTTGTTGAGTTATGCAAGCAAATGTATGGGGCAGTGGCTTTATTTTTTAGAATTAGACTCTTCATTTATTTTGCGTTGTTTCTGTTACACATTGCATTAGCAAAATAGATTATAGATAGATACATTAGATGTAGATTATGGGAACACTTCAAGAAATCTATGGTTTAAATAAAGTAACATGATTACAAAATACGATTTGTTCGGTACCCTTTCCGCGCAAGTCAAACTTGCACGTGATCCGCTTTTTAGGGTTCCGTAGCCAATTGGCAAAAAACGGAACCCTTATGGATTCGTCATGTCTGTCTGTCTGTCCGTCCGTATGTCACAGCCAGTTTTTTTTGAAACTATAGGAACTGTTGAAACTTGGTAAGTAGATGTATTCTGTAAACCGCATTAAGATTTTCACACAAAAATAGAAAAAAAAAATGAATTTTGGGGTTCCCTATACTTAAAACTGAAACTCATTTTTTTTTTCATCAAACCCATACCTGTGGGGGATCCATGAATTGGTCTTAAAAAATGGTATTGAGATTTTCAATTTCATTTATATGAAAACTGAACAGTTTGCTCGAGAGACACTTCCAAAGTGGTAAAATGTGTGTGGTACGGAACCCTTCGTGCGCGAGTCCGACTCGCACTTGGCCAGTTTTTTATTTCTATAGAGCAATAAATATTGTAAGATTATTGCTCAAGCCATTTTCTGTTTCTATGATCTACACCTAATATTCAAAACGGGAGGGATTAAGCAAGAACCCTCTAACCAAATCCTCTTAACCTTTCCAGTACCTATATAGCTATAAACAAAGTAGGTTTGTATGTATTCACCACAATTATCAACTGCGAAGCATTTGCGACTGAGCCCTTTTGATAAACTATTCAATAGGCGGAGTGATAATATTGAGCTTCAGTGACAGACGTTGGTCCCCACTATCATACGAATAATAAATCTGTTTCGCTGTAATGAGCAAGTATATTAATTAATTTTGTACAAAAGAATTATTTATTTCGGACAAAAGCGATCCTATGTTGATAACTTAATTCCAACTTAAAACCAACCAATAGATATTTGAAGTTAGAATTCGCCAGTTTTCAATTATTTCATTGCAATGCATACTTTTTAGGACCTTTGAATAATAGTTCTTATGATACCAGTGCGATAAGTTGGTTTTTACAAACCATAGTCACGAGTTTGTAGAAACCAATTTTCGCACGTGTGTCATACAACGTTTTTCAACACATTTGCGAGAAAACAGTACATATAGGTAATAAAACAAACTTTTAGTTTTCAGATGTCAGTCGGAAAGTCGCAATAATTTTTGACGTCCCTTATATGAAAATAACGCGAATTTGCAAATAGCGCCACGTGCGCGTTGTGATACTACATTTTTCGCCTCATTTTCTCTTTAGTATTAAAATGAGACAAACGTATTGAGCAAAAGCGCTTCCAAGGAGGTTCGATCATTCAGCTTATTTTACCTAGTAATGTGAAACTCCTTGGTGGAATTCTTATATTTTTTAATAAAAAATACCGTAAAGAATACGCACGGCGCCATACAACGCGGAGTGCGGTAATATATGTAGGTACTTAGACGGGAGTACCTATTTTACCGCACGTTCCAATGTATGGTGCGTAATTTTTAACTTTTGAACAATGTATGCGGGCTTCGTTAATGTATTTTTTGAGCAAATGTGTGGAAAAAATATAACTTAAAATACACAATACAAATAGTCGATACTTGATTGGGAGGTGAATAATTAAAATTTTCTGGAATTATTATTATTATTTTTTTGCATATGTAAATGACTTTGCGATATTTCACTAGTGCTTCACTACTAGTGTTTCACTAATCCCAATCTTTTAACTTTTTGACAGTCGTTATCGCTAATCGAATATCTTTGACTTTGTCGAGGCCCGTGATTCCGCGAAGCCGAAGTGATTTATTAAAAAAAAAATTGTTAATCCACAAATTGTGAGGTGAACTTTATATAAAAGTACTTTCTACTGATTTCGTCATATGAAGTGATGCTCAGTACCTAACTGGGTCGTGGAGGTTTGATGGCAGTCATTCTGCGTAAATTATGCAACGGTACTGAATAGACTCGAAGTTGACCCCAATCTCGTTCGGGAAGTAATACATACCTAGTAATACCTTTGAATTTCATTCTAGATAACTAGGGAATAGATATCATGATCTATTCTAATATAATAAAGCTGAAGAGTTTGTTAGTGTGTTTGTTTGAACGCGCTAATCTCTGGAACTAGCAGTCGGATTTGGAAAATTCTTTTTGGATATTATAGCCACATTTATGAGAAATGCTGTAGACTATACGGGAATGGGAAAAAACGGGATATGTGTACAAAGTCGCGTACAAAAGCTAGTGTATTCTTATAGCCAATGGAGTATAAGGTACATTCAGCGTAAATTATGCAGCCGTACTAAATAGAATGGAAGTTGACCCCAATCTCGTTCGGAAAGATCCTTTAAATTTCGTTCTAGATAACTAGGGAATAGTTATCATAATGTACTCACATAGCCTATAGAATAAAAGGTACGTGCAAGAACACAGAAGTGTCAATGTAAAGTATTTTAAATAATAGAATGGAAGTTAACCCCAATCTCGTTCAGGAATGTCAAGTTTTATAGATAAAAGTTTAGTATTTGCAACACTAGAGGGGCGCAGGGCGATCCCCGGCCACCTTAGGCGCGGGCCTGCAGACGGCAAGCGTTGGGTGGCTCGCTGACCAATCACCACTAGGCCCGGGTCGATGGCGCGTTGTATTTCACGCGCGCCTCAAAGAGATGTCAGCATAGAAGACGGGGCCCGCTAGGGCCAGAGCCTGCCAGGGTTGCGGAATTTGTTAGAAAGAGTCACCGCGGCCCTGGAACGCAAAGGGCTTTAGAAGGAGCACGGATGGGTTTTAGTCAATAAGAGTCTGACACGCCCTTCCGCTCCACCCAGAGTGGAATTTGATGATTTCCCATTGATGATTTCCCATCCTGGTTATGGTGGTTAGATGGACAGCCACTCCATGTTAAATACTGGTACTCAGCTGCATCTTCTTGGACTGGAAGCAGACCCTAAGATAGTTGTTTTGTTAGATAACAGGTTAAGAGTTAGTTCCACTAGTCACTGAGAGGTCTGGTCTCGTATTTACAAAAAGGGTTTTCACAAATATTTACGCCGCCAGTTGGCGCACTTAGGCGAGAGGTCTTCTTTGAGAACGTAACTTTGACTTAAACATGACGTTGACGTCAATTTAACCAATGTTGCAAAACAAAAGCGTTTTCGCCGGCGTGACTCTTTCGAACAAATTCCGCAACCTACAACCACCATAACCTAGCAACCAGATATCACGATACCCCTTATCAAGCCTGTTGTCAAAACAGAAAACCATTTACCGATAATAAGCCATAATAGGGTATTTGACTAAAAAATGTAATTAGTCCGTCAGATAGATTTCCAAAAATATTAGACAAGTATTTTTTCTTTTGTCACGGAAACAAAACCCGGCCAAAAATAGTCTAACTATCACAGTTCATGAAATACAGCCTGCGGGCAGACGAACTGACAGGCAGATGGACGGACAGTAGAGTTTTAGTAATAGGGTCCCGTTTTACCCTTTGGGTGCGGCACCCTAAAAATTAAGACGATACAGTGCGTTGAAAACTCAAGTGACGTCACTTACCAGTACACTTTTTACTGGAAAGTGTTACAAGCCCCCACTCCTCCTACACATCGAAAACAATGTGTTGAGATTGCGGGGCAAACAGGAAATCAAAAGCTTGTATATAGGTCTAAGTATCGTGAAAATAACTGCGGTGTTCCCCAAGGAACCATACTAGGGCCGCCTTTATTCTTGCTGTATGTAAATGATTTGACTAGTGTTACTCCCCACAAGTGCATACTATACGCTGACGATACGACCCTCAGTATTATAAACGAAAATGACGACATTGTTGAGTACCAAAATGAAATAAACATGACATTAAACAAAATTATTACATGGCTTGAACACAATAATCTTCATATTAATATTGGAAAAACAAAAATGATACAATTTCAGACATATAACAGCACTCGTCCACGGCTTAAAATACAATATGGAAATGAGACAATAGAAGAGGTAGATTACGCAAAATTCTTGGGGATAATAATTGACAAAAACTGCAACTGGAAGTCTCATATTGATGACCTATGTAAGAAGATAGATAGATTTGTCTACGTTTTATATAGACTAACACGTGTGGCTAGTGTAAATGCGGCACTATGTGCATACCATGGCTATGTCTCGTCAATTTTGCGCTACGGCATTATAATATGGGGTAATTCCGTTGAAATTAAAAGAGTGTTTCGAGCTCAGAAAAAATGTGTACGCTCAATTTGTGGAGCCCATCCACTGGATAGCTGTGTTCCACTATTTAAAAAACTTAAAATACTGCCACTTCCAGCCCTATACATTTTTGAAATTTGTATCTATGTACACCAAAACAGACATGAATTTGAATTGTTTAATGATGTTGTATCCAGACCCAGCCGCAAAGTGTATATGCTTAATGTTCCTAGACGTAGAATTAAATTGTTTTCTAATAATGTATACTGCATGTCAATTACTGTTTATAACAAATTACCGGATGGCTTCAAAACTCTAAACCTCAGAACTTTTAAATGTAAATTATTCAACTTTCTTTTAAGCAAATGTTATTACTCGACTGACGATTTCATGAATGAAAAATTGACCTAAATATTTGACATTGCCTATAAAACATATTTTATCTCCTTGACCAAATTGAATTTTGACTTTTATAATTGATCCTTTTTACAACTATTGTCCAATTTATTAAAATTATTTATAATGATTAATATTTTAATGTATTAATGTAATGATGATCCATAATTTTATAAACCATATTTGTACGCCGGAAACGGCAGAATATTATGATCTTAATATTATCCATATAACAACTTTGTACAATATTCTGACAAATAAATGCATTCTTCTTCTTCTTCTTCTTCCTTATTTTTTATGAGTTTTATCTTCGTATTTTTTTATTGATTTGATAAAATAAAAAATTTGTATCTAATATTTTTGGAAAATCTAACTGACGGACTAAATAGAACCATATTTATTTAACACAGGCAACATCCCTATTTTATTTTCATCACAACTCAAACCAAAACGACACATGTCACAATACCTACATTCCAAACTGACGCGGGGTAAACCGACTGTCAAACTAAACTGATATATCGGACCGCTACGGAATTACACGGATTATATTGTCAATACGGAACGCCGATATGTTTTATTGCTATCCCGGGATTCGGACTAAGTACGCCTGATTAATGCCTCCGGGAATTTCGCTCCGGTAAAATTCTTTTTCGTGTGTTCTATGATTGGTGGGTTGCTCGGAATTGAGTTAGTTTTCTGTTTGGCGGTTGTGAGGTTGTGTTTTTATTTTTCTCAGTTGATTTGTTCGGGATTGAACGCTGTGTTGAAGTATTTTCCTAGATGTTTGTACTTGCTGCGGTGTTTTAAGATACATATTATGGTAGTAAATATTTGTATGAACTAATTAGAATTGTTATTAAGTATATTAAAATCAAATCTTATCGTCGACGGTTTTAGTTATTTGTCTCCGAGTAAAAATTTTGTCAACCTAAATCTTTTATGACTTCATACATTTAAGGCCTCATTATTCTCGTCTTTGCCTCAGTAAAAAATATTAAAAATTAAACGTTATTTTGATTTAGCACTAGAAAGTCTCCCTGAAAGCCTTTTCTTATGGAAAGCCATCATGTGGTTGATGATGGAGCACGCTTGCCTGGAAGTAACCTATTTACTCTTAACTTAAAAATTCCCGGGAAAACACCTGGAAAACATCTGGAAAAATAGACTCTGGCAAGGACCTTGGCAGGAGTTTAATAGATTTCAATTAGACCCCTTTCTTTATCTTTGTACACAGAAAAAATATGGTGGATATAATACGAAAAATAGAAGAGAAAAGGTTTATTCAGTTTATTTCTGTACTAGCTGCGCCCCACGGTGTTACCCGCTGTTTATCAGATACTCCGCGTGAATGTCGAAAATTATCCGAAGGGAACATACTCCCGGAATAAAAATTACATGCCTATGTATTATTCCAGACTATAATCTACCTCTGTGCCAAATTTCATCAAGATCCCTTCAACCGTTCTGACGAGTAACTGATTGAGTAACAAACATCCATAGATACATTCTTACAAACTTTCGCGTTTAAAATATTAGTAGGAAGTAGGATAGTGTGATTAACAGTTTTAGTTGTGAACTTTTCAACATAAATTTTTTTCTTTCAAAACTTATTCAATTTTCTCATTCTTAAACCTTGTTACCACGTGAACATCCAAAAACCGAGATAACAAAAAAAAATCTCTCCAATTCATTTACACAGATATTTTGACAGGCGTCCTGTCGGGATATCATCACAACCCTCGTCAGTCGAACAGACAACGGTATGTCGGTCAAGACGTGATCCCGGCTTTACAGTTACACGGGAAATATTGGGGCAAGTAGCTTGATTGTTATTTGTAGGTACTTGTTTTCAACAAATTTGATTCAAAGGCTTTCATCTTAGAACTATATTTATATTCTTTTTTTTACTGTTGATAGGCACTCGTTTGACCATATCTCACCTATTGGTAAGCGATGATGTGGTCGAAGATGGAGTTCGCTTGCCTAGAAGTAACCTATTCACTCTTGACTTAAAGACTCCCAGGTCGTAGCTATCAGGAAACACAGACTCAGGCAGGGAATCTCACTCCTTAGCTGTACGCACAATGAATGTTTTGTTTTTGTTCCTCTTCAATGTTTATAGGATCAAATTAAATGTTTCAACAGATTTGATTCAATAGGGCATTTGACTGAGGAGTGAATAGGTAACTTCTGGGCAAGCGTGCTGTATCATCGACCACATCATCGCTTATATCAGATGAGATAGGTTGATTTTTCATTGATGATACCATCACAACAATATTTATCTATGCAATGTGAAACAGAATACACGCAATACCTAAAAATGGGACAGTGTACTCATAGTTATGAACAATTTTTAGTATGGGATCAATTCTGAAATAGCGACAAAAAAAATGCAAGGCAATTTTTGGGGACTGCCGATAGAAGTGAAAACTAAGCGAAAGCGTTCGGTGACGATGACGTGAGTTCCATGATTTTTGTTAACTCAAAAAGTACACATATATATAAACACAGCATACATATAGCTCATGGAAAGCGTTCGGTGACGATGACGCGAGTTCCATGATTTTTGTTCACCCAAAAAGTGCACAACGCGCCCAAAGAAGTTTTCACTTCAAAAATCGACTTCGCCATACATTTATGTGCGCATAACTCGAAAAAATGTACTGAACAGCTGATTATTTTTCGCGATTTTGGGGTTGATCCCATCGTAAAAGATGTTCATAATGATGAGTACAAATCCCGTTTTTCAGGTATTGCGTTTACTCTGTTACATGTTGTATACGTAGCTCGAATGAATTCAGGTTACACAAAAACAAAATTTGTAGTCCCCTATGACCGATAATCCAGACCATTTCTGAAAGCCCCTCTGGTTACATAAAACTCTGAAACTACCTTAGTCTAGCTCACAAAATGATTGATAGATTCCATTCCTCACACTCTTTCACAAACACCGATCAATCATTTAGACGTCCAATTAATTTTGTATTTAAATGTATCATATAATATTCGAAAAATGTTATAACACTAGTAAGGGTGTTTTTCCACTAGCGGTGTATGAGCTAGTTGTGCGGTGCGCGAGGAGAAATCTATCAATGGCGTTGTTTGATTTTCCTAGACTTACATAACGCAGCTTTGGCGGAAATGGGTTAGCGAAGCTAGGTAGCGAGCGAGGAATGAGTTTCGTATAAGTAAATCAAATTATTTTTTGGCTTGTGCTGGTATTAGCCCCAATTGCCCAAAAACTTAGCTCAATGTTAGTTGCTAACACGAGCTTAAGTTATAAATATTTATAAAAAATGGCCCCACGTTACCACCTAAGGATGTTACCACACCAATCGATCGATGTCATCCATCGATGGTAAAATGGATTAGTCAACGTCCATCGATACTTTTTAATACACTAATCGATCGATCGTCGGTCGATGGCATCCATCGATGGTAGGATGAATTGGTCGACGTTGATCGACCCTAACTCGGAGTGAAAAAGGTAACTCTGGTTTGTGCAAGCGGGCTTTAGTAGTAGAGTTGTGGTATTCTAGGTGCATGGTCCACAGATATAATTAATTAATTAATTAATGTGAACTAAAAAGAGTAACTACGGAGTACCTTGTCTCTCCTGCCTTTCTGTTTGTTCAACCTTTGCAAATGGACAACTGAAGATACTTTATTTAACTGCAATCTTGACTGTAAAAAGTGCTTTTTAGTGGTCTTCCTGAAATAAATCACTTGACTTTGGTCCTAAAATGCAAAAAATGTGAGAAAGAGATGCGAGCGAGGAATGTGTCTGAAGGAGGCGAGCGAGAAATGTGCCCGAAAGATATGTGCAAAACTGTGTAGGAAACCGAACCTACTAGCCTTCTACTAGTCATCACGCATAGGAAAAAGTCCTCATCGCATCCTCGCACCGCAGATGCTTCCCGGCAGCTTTGGTGAAGACAACCATATATCTTCGCACCGCCTAGCTACCTCGCACATCACTGGTAGGTTCAATTTAATTATTTACATTTCGTTACTGAGTGAGTGACTGAGTGACTGACAGACAACACACAGCCGAAACTACAGTTCGTAGAACGCTGGAATTTGGTTTCTTTTGCGAAAATCCATAAAATCGCGAGCAAACCCGCGGTGAAAAGCTTGTAGGTTATAAAAATCGTAGACCTTCGTAGCCGTCGTAGCAGCGTAGCACTTTCGTAGACGTTTCGTAGACGCTATTTATTTAAGAAAATATTTTATGAAAGTTGGAGCATGCAAGCGGGTGTTGTATGAGAGAATAGTTTAAGGAAAATTCTTAATTTTATTCTTGAGTAAAGTGTAGGTTTAAATAAAAACTGGTATTACATTTTTAGTTTACAGCTTGCTTTTATTAATATGTTGGCTAGTGATTTGATGGGATCATATGAAAGAATGATTAATTTACGTAAAAGTAAATAAAAATATGAATGAAAGTTAATTTAGTCTAAA
Source organism: Mamestra configurata (assembly GCA_002192655.3). NCBI lineage: Eukaryota > Metazoa > Arthropoda > Insecta > Lepidoptera > Noctuidae > Mamestra > Mamestra configurata. The sequence continues at coordinate 51,804 of NDFZ01005373.1, forward strand.
ATGTGCTTTTTAGAGCTTTTGAAATTATTTTTGATGAATAAGATAATGATACTCATAGTTTATAAGAAGCTGGTGCTTTTTCATTCAACGAGCTTGAGATATTATTTCCACTTTTTAAATGCAGAAACTTCACTTCACTTTTATAATTCTCATATTTAGACTCACTCTAGATTAATATTATGGACTATTAAATTTAATGTCACAAAAAAACAGTCAACGAAAATATTAACTCGTATCAAAATATTAAAACCATCTCAAACTACTTGTTCAAATTGCGGACAATTCTTCGGGGAATACCAAAATAAAACAAAAAAAAAATATGACAAAAGCATAAATCCTCAAATTCCACTCTATTTCCTACTCAAACATTCACTAACTTAAAACAAAATAAAAGGGCCCACTTACTTTAACCCTATCAAATACAAAGGGAGATCAAACAAAGAACTACTTAGGAATATTAAGATGGCCCCACATGTACAATTGTACTTCATCTGTAACTATGATTCACAAGAGATCCCTTGTAAAGCCCCTCTCAATCACAATCAGGCAGCTTGTTTTATTTACTGGGAAATAAACGTATATGTTATTCACCATATGTAAAAGTCAGTGAGTGAAGTGTGGTCTAAGTTGCAAGCGGGCTACCTCGTTTGAAATGTCTTGTGTTTTAATTTACGTAACGAGCATATTCATGTTTTACACAATCAAATTAAAATGAACTATATTGGCATACAGTGTACAAATTAAAATTAAAAAAATAAAATAATACAAATCAAATGGGGACTCCATTTGATTTTTTTTTTGTCAATTAGTACACTTAAACTAACAAAAAAATTGGAGGCAAATCGCAAAAAGCAGCATCGGTCTTTTTTGGACTTTTTTGTTTTTCTGTCTCTCATTCCATTTTTACCGCAACTTTCTTTAAATTATTGTCCGTTTTTTTAAATTATTGTCCGTTTTTTTAAATTATTGTCCGTTTTTTTAAATGTGCCGTTGTAAATAAATTGTACTAGTTTGCCCGCAACTTCGTACGCGCATATTCCGTCTCGTAAGAATTTCGGGAAATCCAAGGAACCTACTCGTACTCGTACCAGTAGTTTTGACTGTGCGTTGTCTGACAGTCACTCTGTAACGGAAGAGTTTTAAATACTCGTGTAATGATTCTTCTTATAAGCATAAAAAAACATAATTAAACAACAATTTAAATATTTGATAAAAATAGTAGCATTGGTATCGGGATCAGGATCCAAGCTACCGTAGGTCCTATCCTCCTTAAAGCATCGGTACAATAATCTCTGAATCAGAATATTAATTTATTTATTAAATACGAGTTTGACAACAATCTCACCATGGCAGAAAAATAAAAATTAGGTAACTGTGAGAAAATCTGCCAGGCTGAAGTGGGATTAGGCGGGCCACATACATATGTAGGATGCAACAGGACAGATGAGCAAGATTGGTTACGGAATGGGAGCCAGAGGACGGGCGTCATCACTGAGGAAGGCCTAGGAAACACTGGCGTGACGACTTGGAGGCGTTCATGACGGATTAGTCGGAAAGACCAACACACCGGGAAGAGTGAAAGGCTATGGGGAGACCTTTGTCCAGCAGTGAGAAAAAAAAGAAAGAAAGAAAATCAATTTATTCTGCCGGAAAAAACGCACAGAACACTAAAAACTAAAAAACTTATCAACTACAATAATTATAACTAAAATAAATAAAAATTGAAGAATAACACATCACTGCCAGCCCATGTCTGGACCGGACATTAACCTAAACGTGTCTCTGGTCACACCAGCACACCACAAACAAAACGGAACAAAGTTCAGCATTTGTCCATGGCATGACGCCCGACTGACTGACAGCGACAACAAGAAAACAAAACAACAATAAACATTTTGAGACAATATATTATGTAGGTCGATAAAAAATATAAGATAAAATTGAAGATGTGCAACATTCGCTGATGGATTAATAGAGGTATGTGAAACAGGGTGTAAAGTCCTGCACACCTGCTTTGGAGGATCCTCCGATCAGACGGTTGTTATGTTTGGGGGGCAACTGCCCAATAGTTCATATTCGGACTGTTGTACATGTTCAAATCGCAAGGAGAACTTTGCTTGCGCGATGCAGGATTTTGTTGGTAGTTAGTCGTGGACAGAATAGATGGCGTTGCGGTTCTTTTTTGTTGCCGTACAAATTTCACTTCTTGGTTTTTCATGTGGCGGCATTGATGCCGCAACAGATTGGGTTAAGAACAAAGATGAAAGGGAATCTTTGGCTAGGGAGTGACTAAACAAGAGAGAATTAGGGAGAACTAAACATGTAATTTTTTATAAACATAGATATTTACACCAGTTTTTATAAATACTTAACTAACTATATACACTAGAAATAAAAATAAAAACTCCTAACTAAATTAACCCTAAAATATGACGTCACAAAATTCATCCGCATCGCTGTCGACTGGAAGTGTACCCAAAAGACTGGCGGAATTGCCACGTTGTATGGCAATGCTTATTCTTTTACCAAGTTAAAAATGTGGGATGTTGGACTTTTCCAAAATATTTGAGCATACCCTAAATTAGATAAGACTAAACGCATAATTTGTTGCTGAACTTGCAAAGTCTAGGCAGTAATTCCTGTGTGTAATAAAAATATAGTATAATTATAGTAGTGTGTAAATAGAGTATAAGGTAGAAGAAGGTTGACGTATCCATATGGATTAAAACCTCTTATTAATAAAGAATAAAATAAACATGAAGCCTACCTACATAACTGAACTGTGCTTTAGAAATTAACCACAAGTTCTTAAATCCCGTTCAAAACATTCCACAGACAAAGTCTCCTATAACTTCGAGCCTCACTAAAACAATTGCTCTGGCAGCAGGCCGCTTCTCACACACACCTCTGATACATAATTCAGGAGCGCGTCTACCGCCTAATGTATTAGAACCATTGCTAAATATTTATATGTGATCCGCCAATCTACTAATGAATTTTAGTGCACTGGAATAATTGTGGATATCAAACTTGTATTCATGATTTATTCAGTGCAATTTGTTGGAATTATTCTGGGGAACGTGTGTTTTATATTATTGCGTTGTTTTTATGTTTAGAAACGTGTAATTGAGAGTATTCAAGCAAGCGTGCTCCATCGTTGACCTTGTCAGCCAATACATTGTGGTCAAACACGAGCGCCTTAAAAAAAGTAAAGGTTCGCAGCAGGTGGCGTTCTGTAGCAGGTATGTGACTTCCCCCCGTGGGAAAAGAACGTCTTTATATTTATTTACGTTGAATTTGAAAACGATTTTGTAGTCATCAGCCGAAAGACGTCCACTGCTGGACATAGGCCTCCCTCAAGGGGGGATTGCGGGTTGGAGATCGCAGTGTAGGTCTTGCAATGCACAGAAAATGCTTCTGCCTTTTCTCTGGTGAGTCTCTTAGTCGCCTCTTACGACACCCAAGGGAAGAGATGGGATGGTGGTGCTATTCTTTTACGTCTGACACCATACAGAACCCATCCAGAAGATTTTTTGTCGTGTTTTTTTCATATTACTATTTGCTAAATCCAAAAACGGATGGGTTGGAAAGGATGGGTGTTTTTGGTTTTAGCAAGAAGAAAATAAACGTGTTTGTACCACCTACTTCTGCTTTTCATTCTTGTTTATTTGATTTTTTTTTAGAGCATCGTTTTCTCTTCGTTTTACTTATTGCTTATTATCAAATAATAATTAGAATCGTTGCTAAGCTTATATGTGATACGCCAGCTTACTAATGAAATTTAATGCAGTTGAATAATTGTGGATTTCAAACTTGTATTCATGATTTATTCAGGGCAATTTGTTGGGATTATTCTGGGGAAGAGGAGTTTTCTACGGTTTCAGATAATGTGGGAATGTGTTCTGCTTGCTCATTACGCTTTTGAACTTAGAAGTGATGATTGGGAATATTATTCGTTCCATATACATATAAATAAGGTTTGTTTGAATCGAAGACTGATTTTTTTTTGTTTCTCTTCTCTCTTTCTCGCGGTACTTCAGTTTTTAATGAGTGGATGTATAGAGTTAACTTTGTACTCGAATGTAAATTCAAAATCGCTTTATTCGTTCTTACATATATTATTAAAACTTTTATAAAAAACTGTATTGTTAGTGTTAAACTTTTAGGTGATTTTCTCTTTGTTACCGTACCTACCAATCAATTTAAATATAAAGGTCATAACATAGATTGTGTTAAAATATACTGACCTAGCTTTTTGTAGCCTAAACCAATAGCAGCGATAATTTTATGCATAAGAAGCTGCAGATGACACTCACGAATAGTGTAGTTTTCTATAAACTGAACATTAAATTCATTGAAATTGATGCTAAGTATTGTTAGATGTGTTGAGAGCATTATGGCAAAAGCTATATTATCAAAAGATAATATAGCAAATACTATATTTTCCTAAATGAGCGGCACCCATGTATAGATATACTATCTTATGCTCGCGACTTCGTACGCGCATATCCCGTTTTTCCCCGTTCCCATAACAATTTCGGGAAGTAAGTATACCAAGTTTTGATAATTGCAAACTTTTATTAGTGGCTTTTTTTTAAGGATGGGAAATCATCAAATGACTTCTTCCGCTCTGGGTGGAGCGGAAGGGCGTGTCAGACTCTTACTGACTCAAACCCATCCGTGTTCCTCCTAAAGCCCTTTGCGTTCCAGGGCCGCGGTGACTCTTTCGAACAAATTCCGCAACCCTGGCAGGCTCTGGCCCTAGCGGGCCCAGTCTTTTCTGCTGACATCTCTTTGAGGCGCGCGTGAAACACTACGCGCCATCGACCCGGGCCTGGCGGTGATCGGACAGCAAGCCACCCAACGCTCGCCGTCCGCAGGCCCACGCCTAAGGTGGCCGGGGATCGCCCTGCGACTCCCGACGCCCGGGGCGTCTTCTCCTGTAGCGGCGGTTGGGACGAAGTCCTTGCCTTTCCCTCGCGCGGCCCGCCTCCTCCTTCGCTAGCATTACTGCTTCGCAGAAGGAGGTGACCGCTTCTCAAGCCTCCTCGCTCCGGACCATGGATTCAACCAGGGCCGGACGCGAGATCGCCGAGGCGCCGATCGCCTCGACGAGGACACGGCGGTGCTCTGCCCAAGCAGGGCAGACCTCCACCGTATGCTCCACCGTGTCCTCCGGGCGATCCTCACAGTGCTGACACCCGGGCGTGTCCTCCCGCATAATCCGAAACAGGTACCTCCCGAAACAGCCGTGTCTGGTGAGTACCTGCGTCTTTATTAGTGGCCTAGCCTTTTCATTGAACGACACCGTTAAATCAGCGGCTTAAGTGACATCCTGACATTTAATTGAACAGCTAGGGAAATTACTTGGTTCAATATCGTTTAATGAATTGCCTAGCCAAGTTGTAGGGGAACTTAGAGCATTCCGACATGGATAGGTTAGGTTCGAATAGGATGACAGGAGCTAGAGTAAGCGAGCAAAACTATCTCTTTCGATGTTATAAATTGCCATTAACGTCATAAAACATTGACTTTTTGTGTAGCAAAAAGTGAATTAAAAAAGCATTTCATGCAAATTACACATTACGAGTATACACTTTAGTTTGATATACTCACTACCATCTTTAATTATGCTATATTAAGTTCTTAAAAACATTAATTGAATGTAAAACTCACAAATTTATCATCTGTATCTTAAAATTAATTAATAGTCTTAGAAATAATTATTTCGAACTCACTAGCCATATATAAGCCATTAAAGGCTTGTGTGGTTTTTAGCATATATATTTGACTAATGGCTGCCCCGCGGTTTCACCCGCGTAAGTCTCGATCCCGTGGAAATATTGGTATAAAAAGCGTGGAACGTGGAAATATCCTATGTGTTATTCCAGCCTCTACCTCTGTGCTAAATTTCATTAAGATCTGTTCAGCCATTCTGACGTGAAAGAGTAACAAACATCCATCCACCCATCCATACTTACAAACTTTCGCGTTTATAATATTAGTAGGATACTCTGCGATATAATATTATGAAAATTAACAAACAAAAAATAGTATAGGTAAATAGGTATACAGTTAATTCCATCGTCGACTTTGTCTCTGTCATCTATGACCTAGACTAGAGTCAAGAGCAAACCCATATTAAATAAAAAAAAAAATAAAAAAAAAAAAAACTATAAAATCTAAATATATGCATCCTTATTTTGCACGTCCCTGGACACATCTTAACATTAACACGAACAGGAGAAACAAAACACACCGCTAAGAATGTCAAGTTAGCAAGTTATGTTGATAGCAAACTTGGTGTAAACATCTTGTGATAAGACATTGTCTCGCCGAACAATAGATAAGTTTTGGTAAAGTTCTCTCGACGACGCTTTATGATTTTAGTAAAACGGGGTGAATAGAAATGACGGGGTGAATAAAAACGAAACTTTGATTGGAATTTTCACATTATTTAAATATTGTTTGTCGCAATGAAGAACTCCAAGTTATTAACAATTATTTTATATTTAAATGGACGCTTTGTGAGAAACAATTAATTTGGCAATTAAGTGAAAATGCCAATAAAAGTTTCGTTTTTATTCACCCCTGCATTTCTATCCACCCCGTTTTACGGTACTGCAACTTGTTCGAAGGTGTGAGTTTGAGAAATAGGGAAGCTGCATTAAATTATAGTGCTTTATTTAAGCTTTTGAACGCCGATGCGTTAAAAAAGTAAAAAAGTATTTCAAATTTTCAGTTGACAATTTCTCGAGAGTTTACAGTCTTTCAAGTTATTTTATAATCTTACGGAGTTTGCCATTTTCCGGTGACATATATAGCTGAACTAAGACGGTATTATTAATTGGACCCATACATGGACCCACCCCGGCAAACATTGCTTAACCCGCGAGCACTCGCGCTATGAGCATTTTGCTCACAGTAAATTTAAAACACGCGCCATTTTGTCAAAATTATTTGTACGTACATCGTTCATTTGGTAGCTGAGTTTTGTTCCGTCTCCCACCCCCGTATGCAGTTCACTTCTCGCCAGTGTGCGCCAGTCACTAGGACGAGGTGATTTGTTGCACCGTGTACCATCAGGCGGCGTTTTGCTCATCGCGCGGGTATCGACGTAAGTACTTTTTTTCTCGTGACTTTATTTTATTTTCATCTTAGCGACAGTTTTACTGCTACTTTTATGTAATATTATGATTTTACATTACTGAAATAGTAATCTATTATGTATTTCTATTATAGATGGATCGTGATCGAAGGGATGAACAAGTTTTGGCATGGTTGATGGAGGAAGATTTGGAAGACATTGAGGACCCGTCTTTTAGAGCCGATGAAATTGATAGCTATTGAGGCAGTGAACACAGTCATCATTCCACTGACACCGAACAATCATCATCGGAAGTAGAAATTGAGGTTTCTTCAATTTCACCGGACAATCAGCATCACTAACACAGCCACATATCCAAAAAAGAAGCACCTTCCAAAATATTTCATATCCTCTTCAGCAAGTGATGAAACATTTTTTACCAGAATCTGAGTTACCAGAAGAAGAAAAACCAAGTGGTATCTGCGCGGTTTGCCCAAGACGCAAAAATCGCAAGACCAAAAAGGGCTGAATTTACTGCCAAAAATGTTTATGTACCGAGCATAGTCGTACACTATGTGATATGTGTAAAGCTCGCGTATATGACGAAGATTAGTTATTTATACTTAGTTAGGTTGTTTCTTTTCAAATTTTTTTTTTGTTTAATTTTTTCCGTAAAACTGCCTTAGAAGACTGGCAAATTAGTTCCTATGAATGTTAATTAAAATAAAAAAGATTAATATTGTTAACTTTTTGAATATATATTTTGTTGAATAAATAATGTGTATTTTATTTTATAAAATATCTTTTTTTATTTATATTTTTTGGTAAAACTTGCATTTATTGACATTCATAAACGTGAGCAAAATGCTCTACACGCGAGTGCTGATGTAATTTCTTGAGGCGCGAGTGCTGGCGGGCCAAGAAGATCGACCCTCACGGCTGTTATTATTAGCCACAAGCCTCTATGATACATTTTCACGGTTAAAGGAAAATGAAATATACATTACAACTTGAAACTCACAACGAATTTGACTTACAATGGACTTTAAAAAAACTTTTTTACAAAAATAGACAAACGACTTCCAAATAAAAAACACTACAAAGTGTAAAATAACTATACATTTCGGAAGTCGGTGTCAAAAAACAACCAAAAATACCGACTTTCGAAATTTAAAGCTGTTTTTGTAGTCGGTTAAAAATTTGCTCATACTCTCATAATACTAACTTGCTAAAGTTAACTTGGTTCGAAATAGACTCACAAGCTAACACACCATTATGTATGCTGTCACTCAGAAACTCACATCTCAGCATACACAACACTGAAATATTTATTAGTAGCAACCCACCTCGGTTTTGCACGTGTAGCATAGCATATAAGCTAAAAATTGCCATAATTTTTTCCGACATCCTCAACAATAATCGTCATGCCAGCCAATTTACACAGTACCAAAATCAATTATGCACTTAAACCTTCGCCATGAATCATTCCATCCGTTGGTGAAAACTTTTTGAAAAATCTTTCGTTCGTTTTTGAGTTTATTGCGTACATACACACACGAGGCGGGGGATTTTGTTTTATAAATTGTAGTTATAGTTCTGTATGAACAATTGAACAGTCTAGAAAAGAAGTACTGCCGGTCGATTCTGTAAACATATCGAAGTGAGGGCTTGGGTGAAGTGATCACGAGGTGAGCTGTCAATCCACATAATGAACATGGAATGACAGCTCACTTCGTGATCACTTGACATGTTGATTATAGGGACTGAAAGCTCACCTCGTGATCATTGCACCCAAGCCTTCTTTTCGATATGTTTACAGCCGGTCGATTCTGTAAACATGTCGAAGTGAAGGCTTGGGTGAAGTGATCAGGAGGTGAGTTGTCAATCCATATAATCAAGATGGAATGACAGCTAGCTTTGTAATCACGTGAAATCTTAATTACATATATGGATTGACAGCTCACCTCGTGATCACTTCACCCAAGCCTTCACTTGGACATGTTTACAGAATCGACCGGCTGTTTGGCGTCGTCTTAAAATAAAAGCGATCATCGCGCGAATACTTTGTTCAACGAACCCAAAGGCATCGTCGCACCGACAGAGCCTTCCCGTTTTTTTGATGCAAATGTGTGTGGAAATATTTTGTATAATCAAATCTTTTTTTTGAGTCCGTTCTTCTCCATAAGAATCTACCTTTCCGAATGGACAGTAGAGTCACTTTATTAATGTAATATTATTATTTTACTGAACTGTACATGATGACGTTCAAAAGTGCCGTTTAATGGCCTAATTGAAATAAACGTTTTGACTTTGGCTTTGAAATGTACAAAAATTAACTTACGAGTACTTCAATATAGGATACAAAAAATACATTTTCAACACTTTATGGAAATTAAAAACAAAACCGCAAAGGATACGCACGGCGCTATAAAACGAGGAGTGCGGTAAAATAGGTACCTACTAAGATGAAAGTACCTATTTTACCGCACGTTCCATTGTATGGTGCGTAATTTTTAACTTTCGAACACTGTATACAGGCTTCGTAAATGCGTTTCTTTGAGCAAATGTGTTGAAAATAACTATTTACGAAACAAATTAAAATAATAAATTCATTAAAGAATTAAAAGGCAATAATATATAGTATAAACAAATTATTGTTGGCATAATTTTCGATTATCGGGTGGTTGCAGCTTTTGGCAGAAGTATGGTAGACACCAAATAAATGTGAAATAACGGTTATTGACTCACATATATTTATTAACTTTTTTAATATAAAAAACAGAAATAAAGACATAAAGCTGTCCTGAATTCGACTTCTATCGTGATCCTTTACGTTCTTTAGTAATGAAAAACGGTTCACAATTTTATTGTTCGGGTATCTACGAAGGGATATTAGGGAAAGATCAATATACTTTATTGCAAGTTTATCAGGCGCCTACCATAGTATAAAATTATTTATATTGAAATATAAACCAATAAGTATTAATGTGGAAAATCAATGTATTGATTGTTGGAAACGCTGACTTTTCTGAAAAGTGAATCACTTTTTCATTTCCATTAACTTTATTAAAATTAAACGCATAATATTTTTTTGCGAAAAACCGTTTTTTTAACCTAAGTCTACTACTAAGAAACATGGTCGCATGAAATATTTTTAATAACATAAATTGATAAGTACTTGGAAATTAAAAAATCCTGTTCTTAGAACTTTTAAAATCCGGTTCTCTCAACAGAAACTTAGTATCAGCCTGGAATTACTTAAAAGTCACCTCGTTTAAGAGATAAAATTTTTAAACCGACTTCTTATATTGATAGGTTCGCGTTTGTCTCACCAGATGGAAAGCAATGATGTGGTCGACAATGGAGCACGCTTGCAAAGAAGTAGTATATCAGCATAATAAGTGCCTGCCAGGGTTGAAAAATTTGTTCGAAAGAGTTACCTTGGCCCTGGAACGCAAAGGGCATTTGGAGGAACATGGTTGGGGTTCAGTCAGTAAGAGTCTGACACTCCCCTCCGCTCCGCCCAGAGCAGAAGGAGTCATTTCATTTACCATGCGAAAGAAAAAGAGCAGGGAACTTAGACAAAGATTTAATAAGCTAAGACCTCTTTAAACTGACCTATTTTAACTAACCGTACATTGTACAGTCACAGCCGTTAAACCAACACACTATGTATATCTAGCAAGCCACCCATGTAAATCTACATATGCATATCTACATAGCCAGGTGCGCGCAGCTGCAACGAACAGATTTGGCCGACTAAATCCGATTGTATTTGCCTAATTCCCTTTCCATATGCAGCTCTATACATAAATGTATATGCTGGCCGGTATTATAATATTAAATTGACGGATAAAGCTGGTGGGAATTATCATAATATGTCTATGAAAGGTAAACTAATCTATTCTAATTTAGTTAGCGTTATCTTTCCAATAATTGACTACGGTGATGTGGGATGAAGGAGCTCGTAGCTAAATAAAAGCCACACAGTTAAATCTTTCAGGTCATGTTACGTTGGCAAAGGTCGAAAGGTAATAAACTTGACCGCTTTCTAAATAACTGCATTACAACATAGACAATTCGACAAAGAATTTAAAAGGAAATTCTACAGAGGCTTTAGTCCCGTTACTATTCGAAATAGACAAATCCTTTTTCTAGTTTCTACTTTTTGCAATAAAAAGAGTAAAAGTATACCATGAGGAGTTTTTGTCCACAGTCCTGTATAACATAAGAGCAGCTTTTCCCCTCATCCGTCAACAAAAAACGAGAGAAAATAAGTTTTTGACGTCCGTTTGTAGGTCATATGAACTTCCGCACTGAATGTGGCACAAATATGATACAGAAGGACCATTTTGTTCAAAGAAAGCGTTAATATAGACCAGCTCCGTAAGAAAGATAGATACATAAAACATTTATTGGGTACAACAATAGAAAACACAACACACAAAAGCATAGTGACATAAATTATAAAACAAAAATAAAAACTTAGTAAATAAAAATATTAAAAAGAAAAAAGAAAAACAGTACACTATGATTATGGCAATCTATGGTAAAAGTGTCAAACTACTTAAGATATATTTTAAGATGGAAAAACCTTTGTGCGGTGCATGTCTGTAAGCTGCACCAAATGGAAGTCCAGCCCAGCATGTGCCAAATACCTGACGCTGGTATTCTGCTGGATCCTAGTACAGATATACGGACGTCGAGCAGATGCAGAATAGTTGAAACGATAAAAATGATAAAGCCAAGAAGTGTCAAGGATGTGTTGTGATAAAGGGATAGAACTTTTCGTCCTGCCGGTCGATTCTGTAAATATGACGAAGTTAAGGCTTGGGTGAAGTTATCGCGAGGTTGCTGTCAATCCATTTAATCAAGATGTCACGTGATCACGATGTGAGCTGACATTCCATCTTGATTTTATGGGTTGACAGCTCACCTCGTTATCACTTCACCCAAGCTTTCACTTCGACATATTTACAGAATCGACCCGCTCTATAGCTTTGTTTCTCTCACATCATGGAATCATGGGTACTTTCTAGAAGAGGGAAAGGAAAGCGATGCGTGAGTTTTGTAAAAGAATCAAACGATTCTCAGAATCAGCTTATAAAGTTCCTACTGCTGGGACAGACACCTTTTGTATATAAATTGTACTAGAGTATAATCCACTAAACTGGCCCAGAGCTGGTTGGTGCAGGTCTTTCTCCAAGTTCTTAGTTACATGACAAGTTGAAATTATCATGATGTTTTTTCTATAACTTTCAGTGCCTAGCCTTTTCCAAATGTGTTGGAGTCGGCTGCTAACCTAATTGGAGGCAGGTGAATACTAGTCATCATCACAGCCGAAAGACGTCCACCGCTGGTCAAAGGCCTCCTCCAAGAGGCGGAGGGGGTTGCCATAATCGCCACGCTTGGCAGGCGGGTTGGCGAATGCTGCAGCCCATTCTCTGGTGGGTCGCTTAGTCGCCCCTTACGATACCCACGAGAAGTGATGGGTTGTTGCTATTGTTTTACGACCAACACCCAGTCCACCAGATCCAGTTACTGAGTAACACGAAACCCGTAGAAGATTGCTTGTCCGATTCTAGAATTTCACAGAACATCACTGCGTTTGCATGGTTGCGTAAGTGATTTTGATCAATCTATATGTCTGTAGTAATCTATAATCTGTGTGTTAATACTACAAATGTACAATACTATAAATCTTCTGTAACCATCCTACACTGTGGCGCGGGCCTCTCTTAGAATATTTATTAACTTCATGTGTTGTCATAATGTTCTAGGAAAGTAAGGCTTGCTCCCGCATACGTTATATTTGTAAGGAAATAGTGTCTCCATTGTTCACCGTATTGTCATGCTGCCATGTTTTTCTTCACTATTACACAAAGGAACTAAGAAGTGAAGAATGGGAAATTTAATTTTAAGTAATATTTCAGTTTGAAAATAGTATTTTAGTATGTCTTTGAAAATCTCGGGACCGTATGGTCCCGGATATTTGGAAGGCGTACAAGAGGCCGAAGTAAACTTACTAAGCGCCTTCTGCGACTGGATAGGGGCAGCCTGCGAATGGTGGCGGTGACAATCACCGGACACTGCTCACTGAATAAGCATTTCCACACGATAGGTATAACAGACAGTCCTCTGTACAGAGCATGCATGGAGGAGGAGGAAACGGTGTCGCACGTGCTCCTTGAGTGCACAGGCGTCGCCGATATACGCAGACAAACAATAGGGATACCTAATTCACTCACAGACACCCTGAACTCTTTAGGAGGACTTCTCTGCTTCTGGAGGCAGGTTGGCTGGTTGGAATGACGGCCGCCATGGCCCACGCACAATGGTCCAACATCAGGACTAAGTGCGAAAAACATACCTCAATAGACCCAGGCCGAAGTCAACTCGCAGACCTCGTTAGTAGACATTTCTAATGGAATGGGGCACGAATCGACGATTATCCCTGTTTGCACTATGAAAATACACCGAAGAACAATCCCCGGTTGATACAGAACGGATTGATTTCCTATAACTGTAAGTAAGATCTATGACCCTAGTCTGACCAATATTATTCTATGGCTGCTTAACCAATATGATTGAAAATAGGGTATTTTTTTTATTTATTTTTATCTCACACAGGGTCCCAAACTAGGCAGAGCCTGTGCTATGGCAACCAGACAACTGGTAAACACAACTGGTAATACTTATATATTTCTGAATACATACATATAATAGACAAATTACACCCAGACACAGAACAAATGATCATGCTCCATCACACAAAGATTTGTCCTGGGTGGGAATCGAACCCTCGACCTCCAGTTTAGCAGTCAGGGTCACTAACCACTCGACCAACAGGTCAGTCAATTATTTTATTAGAAATTAAAACAGGTCAGAAAATTATTTTATTTATTTTATTAGAACCTTTATTCGCTCATTACGGTATAAACAGACCTAAGTAAGACTATTCAAAACAACATTATTCCAAATAATAACCACTAAAACCGTACCCCAAAAAAACAAAAACCAAACGATAAAAACCCAAAACACGTAAGAAAGGTTTTGCGGCGCCAACGCTACCAACGATAAATTCGAAGCTTAGTGCCTTGCAAGTCAGATTTAGAATAATCCCTCAGTTCCAACTAATGGCCTTGCATTGTACAAAGCTATGCTAAATGCATAGTTCTCAGTGCAGTCCTTTTTGGTTTGTACTTGAATTGATTTAGAAATGTTTGTTGGGTTACATTTTTTTATTTTATTATAATAATTAAAAAAAATGAATATAAATGTGGATGGATGGACAGGGAGAGGGAGGCCAAAGAAAAGATGGATGGATTGTGTTAGAAGTGATATGAAAGAAAGGGAGTTAGTGATAGCGTGACGGTTGACAGGACAGAATGGAAGAAAAAAACGTGTTGCGCCGACCCCAAGGAACATGGGATAAGGGCAGGAAGATGATGAATGTAAATGTTTGCATGCCGAATGATAAAATATGGCTGAACTTGACATACCACAGCAACTATTGTATAATCCATATTTGCAAAAAAAAAAATCTATTCTATTCTATTCTACTACTTCTAAGCGTCGCCATCTTCTTCTACCTCGCTCTTTACTACTTTATGTGGGGTCGGCTCTCCTAATTTGTCTTCCTGAGACAATCTGCCCAGTTTGTTGAGTCAGGCAGTTCTTTCTCTGATAGAAGTTTCGTCGTGATTCTCGATGATTAGAGAAAAACATGCGATGCAGACTTTGGGGACTGCCGATACAAGTGAAAACTAAGCTAAAGCGTTCGTTGACGATGATGCGAGTTCCGTGATTTTTGTTCACCCAAAAAGTACAAATATATACACAGTATATATTGTGACGAGGATATCCTTGGTTCCAGGTCTCTGACAGACAAGGTAGCCTTTTGAAAGCGTCTGGCGAAAAGTCAAAGAGAATTTTAAATAGGAATATAACAATATGTTTTGTTTTTTATTTGGGACTCCAGTACCAACGTTCTTCGAAGGCAGATGCCAAATATATTATGAAGTTTAAACCTTAAAGATAGTTTTATTTATAATAATATCAATAAGTAGCACTAGCGTGAGTCCGCTGGTGTTACAATATATAGCTCATGGAAAGCGTTCGATGAGGATGACGCGAGTGCCATGATTTTTGTTCTCGCAAAAAGTGCTCAACGCGCCTAAAGAAGTTTTCACTTAAAAAAATAGTACTAGCTTCTGTCAGAGGCTTCGCCCTTGTGACTGTCAGAAATGATACCAAGCGAACATACCCTCGAGATAAGCTATTTCAGACTATAATTTATGTCTGAACCAAATTTCATGCAGATTTGTTTAGCCGTGATTGAGTAACAAGCATCGATCTCTCCATCCAAACTTTTGCATTTATAGCAAAAGTAAGAAATATCATAGGCACTATCTCACCTGGTGGTAAGCGACGACGTGGCCGACGATGGAGCATAGGTTTGCCTAGACCTGTTCACTCTTGAATTAAAATTCGTTTGCTCCGTGTTTCTCGTGTTCCCAAACGCGACTGCCGAGCTTGGTGGTTAGCTTTCCAAGTCGGGCAAAAAGTGTAGTGGGTTTTTCCATTACGAAAGAGTTTGGAAGGTAATGTGAGAGTGATATCCCGTGCCGCAAAAAGCACATAAGGCCGTTGGGACCCTGCGCCTGATCTCCCGCAGGATTGTTGTCCCAAAGGGCTATGGAAGTAAAGTATTTTCTCCTGCGTTCTTGACTAATTTCCGTAGAGATGCCACCGTGATTGATATTCGGTCGGACGGAATATTTATTCTCGGAGGTACTTTACCACAAAAGAAAATGTGTATCAGAAGTAAGTAAGTCAGTATTGAGTAAAGATTGAAGTTTTCTCAACAATCGAGACTAATTTCCGGCAAAAATGATAAAGCTCCTTTGACCATCTTACTTTTAGCAGGTAGGTTTCGATGTCTCTGTGTGATCTTCTCAACTAAATATTATATGAGGGTCAGTTATTTTGACAATATTTCGCGGAGTCTTTTTTTTTTTAAGGATGGGATATCATCAAATGACTTCTTCCGCTCTGGGTGGAGCGGAAGGGCGTGTCAGACTCTTACTGACTAAAACCCATCCGTGTTCCTTCTAAAGCCCTTTGCGTACTAGGGCCGCGGTGACTCTTTCGAACAAATTCCGCAACCTTGTCAGGCTCTGGCCTTAGCGGGCCCCGTCTTCTATGCTGACATCTCTTATGAAAAATTATGTATTGTCACATAACGGACAAGCATATATGTTCTGGATGATGTCGGTTGTAAAAGAATAATAATAATAATAATCAATTTATTTCAAGTATCAAGACTCAATTACAGAAAAATAATATACACATTAGTCACAATTAAAATGTCAGAAGCATTATTAGGTCATCATTATAAATTACATAATATTACAAAATTACAATTATTACATTAATGCAAGTCATATGTGTCGCCCACAACAGTGCGCAATGATGGAGCAATCCAAACGGTCCGCGAGCGCGGCCAGCATGCTGTTCGCACTCCCCCGCACCCGCCGCACCAGCGACGCGCATCTCTTACGCATCGTTGTGTGGAAACAATCCACGCGCGCCTCCGCAAACATTGCTGACGCGCTGCAATAGCGGGGGAGCCCCAACATCATCCTGAACGCGTTATTGAACTGGACACGAAGGGCGCTGTACGATTTCTGCGTGTAGTCAGTCCACAGGCTGCACGTGTACAACGTGGTGCAATAGGCTCTAAAAAGAGTTGCTTTCACCTCAGCTGAGCATCGCGCAAACCTGCGGATAACCATGTTCGCTCTGACCGACAGCGCCCTCCGCTCCCGTTCGATATCAGCCTCGTCGTTCAGGGTAGACGTCACCAAATGGCCTAAGTATTTAAATGTTCCCACTCTTTCTAAAATAAACCCATTTAGTTGTATGGAAGGCATTGCTGTTACTTTTCTATGCCCACCCTGAAAAACCATACACTGACTCTTTTTCACATTATAGACCAGCCCATGATCAGCTGCATAGCTCTCACAAATATTCACCAGCCTTCTGAGACCACAGATCGTAGCTGATCACGCGTAGCACCATCCCATCACTTGTGGGTGTTGTAAGAGGCGACCAAGGGGCACACCAGAGAATGGGCAGCAGCATTCTCTGTGCATTGCAACATCTACACTGCGATCGCCAACCCACCTGCCAAGCGTGGCGATTATGGCAAAACCCCCCCTTTGGGGAGGCTTATGTCCAGCAGTGGACGTCATTCGGGTAATATGATGATGACGACATGCATACATATTAGAGTCATTAACGTGAACTACAAATCCTTAACTATAGTAGTAGTTGTGCTTAAATTAATGTTGTGTGTTAATAAAGACAAATATTAAGGAAAGTGTAGAAATTAGGCATATACACGTCGTGTTGCCAGAAGGCTCCCACTCAGCATGCTGAAAATCTTGATGTTCTTCTTTGCAAAACCAAAAACAATTTGCTATTTATTCTACCCTTTATAGTCTCAGTCAAACTCACTAAATAATTGACACAGTGACGTCACCCACCCCATTAGCTGCGTATATTATTCTGTCAATAAAATTTGTCAGCACATAAGCCGTCAAGTTATATAATGCTCTGTGGAGTTGGAGCTGCGCAGCGGTGCATTGACGAGCCTTAATTTATATAATAGTGTTATAGGAGCCTACGTGTTATTGAGCCAGCTGATAACTTGTAGTACAACAAGCATCATCATCATCTGCCTAGCCTTTTCCCAATTATATTGGGGTCGGCCACCAGTCAAACCGGATTCAGCTGAATACCAATATTTTACGTAGAGCGGCTGCTTACCAGGCCTCCACAACCATTTAACTGGGTAACACGGTAGTTTTTGGCAAGACTGGAGTCAGATTTACTGGCTTCTGACAATCCGTAAAGACTGCCAAAGATCTACAAATGACAGCCGGAACCAACGGCTTAACGTGCTTTCCGAGGCACGGAGGAAACTCGGTACCTTGAAGATCGACCCGTGCGGCTGTTATTCTTTAACCACGAGCTCCTCTTCTTGTAGCACAACAAAAAAAGGAGAAGGTTCTTTGTGTAATAGTAACATACGACAGATTTTTGCGAAGTCTAACTCAAATGATTTAAAGTCCTTCTATTGTAATGTTACAGATGCGAAAATAAAATCCTTTACTAAATAGACCATTTAGGATATGGATACTTTTCTAGGGAGAATTCTCCCATGAGATAATTTTCATCTTTCACACGGATGAAGCCGCTGACAAAAGCCGCCTCCTGTTACATGGAGCAGCACGGTGAAATTTCTAGCAGAGAAAGAGCTCTATCAGAGAATCGACAAACTGGGCAGATTGTCCTAGGGAGACAAAATTAGGAGAGCCGACCCCACATATAGTAGTAAAGAGCGAGGTAGAAGAAAATGGTGACGCTTAGAAGTGGTTGGTGAAGTTTTTACCTGCACCTCCCCACACCCCTTGAAATGGATAAAATGTTATCGTTTTCCTCTGTATAAATAGTACTTAGAATAGTTTGATGGATAACAGTACACAAACTTCGCACACTGTAATCCCCAACAGATCCACAAAGAAACACACAATCACTCAACACAATACAATTCAGTGAAACGAGAACAGAGTCAGCGAGATAGTGGCATCAATCTCAAAGTTAGCGAAGTGGAAATCGACATGGGTACCTGTATGCGAGCCATTGCACACCGTACAATATTGTAATGGTGGTGACAATAGGTACCTACATGCTATTGGGTATGTCGAAAATAGTTTTATGTGAAAACAGATTTAAGCACACATAAAAGCGTTGCGACGTCGCATCGCAGAAATCGGCGACGTAAGTTTTAAAAAGTCATCCATGATCAAAGATAAAAAATAATGGGGTCGGAAATTTTTAGAGTAGCGACTGCGTATCGGCAGATGCAGCGTTGGCAAGCCTCCCAGAATGTAGAACTATGGCCACAAGAATCGCCCAGGGCTGGTCGATGTCCATCTTTGGACGTCTTCAGGCTGAAATGATGATGGTGACTGGTAAAACCTTCTTCGGTTTTATTCGTCGGTTAAAAAGAAATCATTTGCGAAAGTATAAAAGTGGGACGTCTTTCGGTCACTGGTATTTGCGATGCTGAAGCAGCGTTCACATTTGCATGTCAGTCGCAAATTCGCAATGTGTCAAAAATACATAGAAATTGAGGCTTTTTTGACAGATTGCGACTGACATGCTAAAATGCGAACGTTGCTTAAAAATTAATAGAAAAGACCCCCTGAAACAATATCTATTTTGAAATCAGTTTTGTTCTATCTTTTATTTTGGTGATTCATTTTGGCAGTCTCAGGGGCAATACCCGTAAGGCGCGTTCGCACTCGTAAAAATATCTTCTAATCTTATTTCTATTCTAAGATTTGGTGAAGTGTTTGACGATGATTGACCACCACCACCATATCAATCGAAAAACGTCCTCATCGTCTTCCAGAAGACCTGTGTCCAGACACAGGCCTCCCCCAAGAGAGGGTGAGTTTGCCATAATCACCACGCTTAATTGATGGGCGGGTTGGTGATCGCATGTAGCTGTTACAATGCACAGAAGCACAGATAACCCTGCTGACCATTCTCTGGTGAGTCCCTTAGCCGCCTCTTACGACACCCACGTGAAGTGGTGGTGCATTGATTGACACTGAGGTAAAATTTCAACTTGAATTTTAGGACGAGAATTGATCCATGCGGTCATTTTCATTTCTTACTTATATAAAGGTAACAACACATTTTATTTCTGAATGTTTCGGCCAAAATGCAGCATTATTTCGAGACACAAATTTTCAGTGTCAAAATTCCCGTAACCACGACAAGTCACACTTGTGACACTGACATGACAAAAGCGTATGAAGTACTCAAAAACTTGGTTCATGTGAATTAATATAAATGATCAGAATAAATGCAGAAAACCGGAGAACTGGGAGTAATGATGCTGAAATTGAAATTTTAGAAAGAAGCATGTTGCGCCGATCCCTGAAAACATGGTATAAGGGCAAGAAGATCATGATTCTCTTAAAGAACAAGGTAATTATTTACCAACGATTAGCCAGCATATGTTCCAATGTCATTGAATAACAATTATAATAGAGAATTTACAGACATCGATATTTTTAACATTTCTCTTAATAGCCTGAAACTAAAGCTAAAATTAGATATTTCACCATATTTAAACTTACCTTTTTATCACTTTACTTACTTTATAAACTGATAATAACATAAATATGTTTCAGTGAACTAATGTTCTGATACAAAAGAGAATATGTATTTCTAACGCGTCTTTCCTTATTTGGAGTTTATTGTCCTTATTTTTATCATTATATCAAATTATCGGCAAAATAAAACATGCGGGGCAGTCTTTGGGGATTGCCGATAGAAGTGAAAACTAAGCGAAAGCTAAAGCGTTCGGTGACGATGACGCGAGTTCCATGATTTTTGTTCACCCAAAAAGTGCTCAACGCGCCAAGAAGTTGTCACTTCAAAAAATAATAACTAGCACAGTGATTTGAAAGACACTAAGCCTTAAACAATTTGTAAGAACACATCTTGTATAGTACACCAAACATAGCATAACAATCCACTAACGTCGAAAGCTGAATAAGGGCGTTCCACAAACCATTACAATGAACAATCTAGAAGGATACAGCCTGTGAGCCAGGTGGCAAACTGCCAATTAGAATAGTTTGAATTTTAGGGTCTTGGTGGCCAAGGATTAAAGATACTAGTCTTTTTAGGTTGACAAATTAATGCTGAAGTGTAAGAACTGATAACCTTGTTAAGACCACGATAATTAACTGGAGGCGAAACGCAAAGGACCAGCAGATGTAAGGACAAATTGAGGGACGCCTATGTCTAGCAATAGACGCCTTTTGGCTGAAATTATGGTAATGAATCTCATCGCATCTCTTCTCATCTCATTAATATTATAAAGGCGAAAGTTGTGAGTGTGTGTGTGTGTTTATTACCTTTTCAAGCTTAAACCGCTGAACCAATTTAGCTGAAATTTGGTATAGAGATTGTTTGAGTCCCGGGAAATGACATAGGATTGTTATTATCCCGGGAGTATGTTCCCTTGGGATAATTTTTGATAATCACGCGGGTGGAGCCGCGGGCGGCAACTAGTATTAAATAACCTCCACGAGTCAGTCTATTCATAGATGACCGTACAGCATAACCTGAACAGCCAACTTTCTAGCCTTCTTATTTTTTACCATGAAATGATCGATTCCTTAACTCCCGAGAATCTGAATGTATAGTGGCGACCACCAAAAAAACACCGAGGCAATTAAAACGAATCAACTGCCTTGGATTTCGCAACGAAGTAAATCAGAAATGGAAACGCAAATTCTGAAAATAAAAAAAACACGTCCGTGTTTGGGTAACAAAAGTTTACATGTGTAACAAATTTCTACTAAATTTCCGAGCAAAATGGCTGTGATAGGTGAACTGGCAGATAGACAGGCACACGAGTCATCCTATAAGGTTTCCAATTTTCATACCGACGTTTGCCACCCCAAAAATAATATGTCCTGTTTTCATAAAAGGAAATTAAATGAAAACTGACGAAGGGATATACGACTCTACTCTGCATACGTATTTCACTCTTCGAAACTAAATGTCATCAACTACATCGGCCCCTGTTTCATTCGATGCGCAGTGCGACTATGTCTCATTTCGTTAGCCTTGCGAGAAATATGCAATATCGCACCGCTGCTGAAACCATTAGGTTGGGCGCACATAGAAGCGTGTTAGAACGAGCCTGGCTATTCCGTCAATGGTGCTGACGATCGCTGTAGCAAGAATTTGCGATAGTTGACTGTGTGAAATGGGTGGACGTGTTTTGGTAATTCATTTCGTGTTTGTGGTGGGCCCGTTGATTAGATTTTTTTGACTGAACAATCAATCAAACGGAAAAACGTAATCCTACTAATATTATAAATGCTAAATTGAGGATGGATGGATGGATGTTTGTTACTCTTTCACGTAAAAACTACTGAATGGATTTTGATGAAATTTGGCACAGTGGTAGATTATAGTCTGGAATAACACAAAATATACTTTTTATCCCGGGAATATGTTCCCTAGGGATAATTTTCGACAATCACGTGGCCGGAGCCGCGGGCGGCGACTAGTATTAAATAATTAAAAATCCATCCTGTTTGTAATAGACTGCGTGACATTCCATGCATTTAAGACGTTTTACTTTAAACTATGGTGTAAAGATATGAGAAAGAGGCCCAGAAGTGAAAACTCAAGATTTGCCAAAGAGCAATGGAGCGTAGCATTCAGCAAATTAAACCGACCGAATACGCAATATTGGTTACCAGACTGCGATGCTAAAGTGGGACTGAACGGGTTACATTAATAGGATGCACGACAGATAGGCCGGATCGTCACACGTGGGTATTTGAAAATGGAAGTCATAACCGAGCCTGGCCTAAAAACGCTCGCTTGATGATTCGGAGTCATTCCTGACTGATTGGTACAGAAGGCAGAAATAAAGTTAGCTATACAAATATGAGGAAGACCTTTGCCCAGCAACAAGAAACCATAGTGGAATAATATAGTCAATAGCAATGTCATCTATTCCCAAGAACACGCAGAGATATAATCACAAAATAATAGTAAAAATAATATTTATTTTCAAAAAACTTTGAGTACAGGTTAACTTAAATACTACGTCATGAGTGATAAGAATATCATAGTGGATGATGGAGCGGAACCCAGTTCCGTGCTAGGAATTAACCTGCGTTACAGACACAAGGGGCCGCTTCACCACCTCACTAGAAACATGTTTTCAAGCGTCTGTAGTAAAAAACAAATTAAGTTATTAGATACCCAATTTAATAAAAGCATCCATGGATAGATTTAAAGACAAAATAGCTGAACAGTTTTCAGCCAAATTAAATAAATAAGGCGTCGCTGTTGAGCCATTGCCGTCACAACAAACAACGCCAAGTAATTTATTAAACGACATTAAAATGTTTCGTGTGCGCCGACCCATACTACGCCGGAACGCCACTACGCCAGCACGACAATACGCCACTACGACAGCACGCTGTCTAATTTCGTTTGCGTAGTAATTGTGTCCACGCATAAATTTAGAACGCAGTGACGTTTACAGAACAAATTGGTGGTACTTATTTATGCTAGATGTTCTATGTAAGCCTGTGGTTTGAGAGTGCCGGACTAAATTTTTTTTAGGGTTCCGTATCGAAAGAGTAACCAACGAAACCCTATTACTAAGCCTCCGCTGCCCGTCTGTCTGTCAGCAGGCTGTTTCTCAAGAACCGTAAAAGGTAGACCGTTGAAATTTTCACAGTGTATTTCTATTGCAGCTATTAACAAAAAATAATAAAACTTAAATTTAATCAAAATTAAAGGGGATTAATGGTACGGAACCCTTCGTGTGAGAGTGCGACTCGCACTTGGTCGATTTTTGCTATTAGGTTTCTGGTTTTTGATGCCATCTTCTAGCATGTATGTCATTAGTCACTAGATTAAAATGCCGTTCTTTTAGCGAATGCGATTGTTGAAATGCCAAATTATGAGATAAATGATTAATATCCTATATATAAGCCAGCCTTTGCCCGCAACTTCGTACGCCCAAATCCCGTTTTTCTTCGTTCCCGTATAGCTTAAAGCCTTCCTCATGAATGTGGCTATCAAATACAAAGAGAATTTTCCAAATCCGACTGGTAGTTCCAGAGATTATCGCGTTCAAACAAACAAACGAACTCTTCAGCTTAATTGTATTAATTATAATTATTATAGTATAGACTAGTAGGTTAAAGTGCAATAAGAATTTATTTCCTCCATCCCTGTATTTTTTGCCCGAGGAAAGGTTTTGTTTTTTAAGTATTGTGAGCACTTAGAGAAGGCAAATAGAGACCTCTATTAGCGTTCATAAAAAAGTTAACAGCCAAAATGCTACTAAAATTATTAAATAAAAAAGAATTATGAGATTTTCATGGACGTTTAGCTGCTTAAAAAAAATATTTTATCCTCAATGCGGCTACAGGAAAATAAACCATCCAGCCGTAAACGTAATAAAATAAATAATTAATTATTTAATTACTCCTAAGCCGGAAAATACTTTTATTTCGCACACAAGTACACACTTAATTGCTGAAAAAGTGATTAAAATGAATCTTAATTAATTATAATCCCGCAATTACCATTGTTTGATTAAATGATAAGTGTTTCCGACAGTAACATAAGGCTTATCCTAACAAACTGAGATTAGCGTTCTCTGATTGGCCGTTTGCCGGTAGCGAGCGCCGAAATCCGGTCCGAGGCAGTTTAATCCGGATATATGCAGTTCAACATAAATTCGAGACTTAGCCGTGTTTGTCATTACGTATATAAATGTAGTATCGATTGTTATGCTCCGTTGAATATTTTGTGAACGTTTTTCCCGCTTGAATGCATTTTATGAATACGTTTCACGTTATTTTTTTTGTGTTCTTGTTAAAGCAGTTTTCCAATAGCTTTGACTTTTATTAACTCTCATATTTTTTTTCAGAACCCCTCATTTTATAAAGGCGTAAAAGAACAAGTTTTTTCAATACTTTTTCAGCTTTATTCTTAAATTAATTGGTTCTCTTTTTGTGGATTTCGAGAAACGGTATTAAACTCTTTATAAAGAAAGTGTCACCTTTTTTTGTGAATGTCGTTAAGGCGACTTAGGTTTAATGTTGCTAAGATGAGCTCCCGCTCCGTAGCTTTAGAAAGTATTTTTACTTGTCTTTGTTTCGGACAGAATAGTTATAAAAAGCTATTTTCCAAACATTTTGAAATCAGCAATTCTATGTAGATTCTTTATTCTAATAAAATTTACTCACAAAAATAAATTCCTTCCATTTAACTACTTTCCACGTGAGTTTCTAATTTTCTTTTCAATAAACAAAAGTCTTAACCACCTGTTTTTATTTTATGAACACAAACAATTGAAAATCAACTCCTTTCAAGAGTCCATAAACTTCGTCATTCGTACGTTGATTCGGTAACGACCGCCAAAATCCGGCGCCCGCTGGATCTAACCAGATTTATGCAGTTCAAACTGGCTTCAGACTTGAGACGGAGAAAATGCAAATGCGGATTTAAAGGTAGATCAACGGCGGAATTGTTGAAGTTTTATGTTGATCTCCTTAATGCTCATCTTTTTTAGGTATTTTTGGTTTTTATCTAGGTATTTTTGAAGCTAGAATCTTATATTTTTGCCTTCATAGCCCCAAGTTTGTGAAACCGTTTCTTGTTTGCTTAGTCAGGTTCAGAACTTGACATAGGTACTTAAATAAACCGAAGTGAGTTTTCGCAAATAAACCACGTGTATCTTAGTACCTAAGTTTGTCAAAGGAACCTTACGTCGTAGAAAACCGGCGCATGGAAATCGTATCTAGACAAAGTTACATAATATCAGCGTAAACGACAATCTGCACCAGTCTTACCAAAAAGTACCGTTTTATCCAATTATTGGGATGTGGAAGTCAGAAATATTTCTACAACTCAGTAATTAGGACAATACAGGGGAAAAAGCTAGGCAGATGATGATGACAAAGGATAGTTAACCATTATTCAAAAAACCCACGTTACTCCGAGCACTTTCGCACTACGTCCGAGTCGTGGAACAGTTTGTATGGTAGCTTACGCACTACACTCGATTTCCGGCGTCCGATTTCTCTCCATCATCCGAGAATCTCCATTTCGGATAAGATTATTGACGGATCGAAGTGGCCATAGTATTTTTTGTATGAACGTGTCGCACACTACGTCCGAACCGAATCCGAGCTGCGTCTATTGCGAGCGCGAATTGAAAATGTTGAAAATATAAACTGTTTATGAGACAATATTGACAGGGAATGCATGGACCAAAGAATAATATAATATAGTAACGTGAACGGTTTGTAGCGGCTCCGCGTAAATTGACGTCTGAATCACGGATTTGGATTGGAGGTAGTGCGTTAGCAATATCCAAATTCGGTCCGAGTTTTCTCGGGCAGTATTTTGATGGATTCTGATCGGATTCGAATCGGACGTAGTGCGTAAGCGATCTTACTCTCGAATGCGTCAAAATTCAGTCAAAATGAGTTGTTTTTTCTTGTGGTAAGTCTGAAATAGCATCTATTAGATTGAAAGCTAACTACTATCTCTTACGAAAAATATTAGGTTAAGTACACTTGTTAATTGCTATATGTAGAATCATGAACCAGGGATAGAATGCAGACAATAGACTGCAACCGCCAACGCACTGCGTTCATCAATCATTATTCTTTCTCCGTTTGAAAAGAGTTTTTAATCTCGCAGTTTAGGTCAGTAACTGACTAGTTGCATATATCCGTATTAATTTTACTAGAGAGCCTCTGCACCCATAGTATGAGTACTAAGAAATCAAATAAAAATATTTATTTTAATTATAATTATTAATAAAAATAATAAATATTAATCTTATAAAAAAAAACAAAATATTTTTATTTTATTGGGTGAAAGCAAGAAAAACTAAAATCTTTATTGTTTTTTTGTTTATATGTCACAGCCAACAAGCTTAATCAGCTGTTTAATTAGCTGTCTAGCCTTTTCATTGAACGGCGCCGTTTAATCAAT
The DNA here is from genome assembly GCA_002192655.3 of Mamestra configurata. NCBI lineage: Eukaryota > Metazoa > Arthropoda > Insecta > Lepidoptera > Noctuidae > Mamestra > Mamestra configurata. The sequence continues at coordinate 78,535 of NDFZ01005373.1, forward strand.
GGGCTGAGTGTCATTCCGGCATTTAATTGAACAGCAAGGAAAATGTCTTTGTTCAATATCGTTTAATAACTTGCCTAGCCAAGAAACGGAACATAAGACACAGGGAGCCTATCCGTTTCGGGGTGCTTAGGGCACCCCGAAACGGATAGGCTCCCTGTGTGGCGAAGGTTAGGTTCGAATGATATGACGGGAGCGATAGTAAGCGAGCTTAGCGAGTGAACTTAGTTCCCGTCTTCGATCTTGGCTAGGCAAGTCATTAAACGATATTGAACCTTGGTTCTCGACGATATTGAATCTTAAATGACTTGTCATTTGCCTAGCTGTCAGGCCATGGTCTAGCTGGTATTCAAATCTGTTTAGTCATTGAGGTGTGATTGATTAACAAATACGCAAAATATGCAAACATACTAGATTCTGCCGGCGACTTTGCCTGCGAGAGAGTCGAAAATGGGGAAGGAAACGTAGGTACTTCGGGATCAAGCAGGATCCTACGTCCTTCTCCAAGGTTTAATCTATCTCCATACCGAAATTCGTCCATGGGTTTACAAAAAAGATGACATTGCGTGTAATGGTCTTGCCAATCGATGCCGCGGGGTTCTAATCCGCGGCGTCGCGGGAAATTTTAAAAGTGCGCGTTACACGTATAAGGCGAAAAAACGTTGCATCATCTCATCATCTGCTAGCCTTTTCAAAATTAAATTGGGGTCGGCTTCCAGTCAAACCGGATTCAGCTGAATACCAGTATTTTACTTGGGGCGGCTGCCTACCAGACCTCCACAATCCATTAACTGGGTAACACGGTACTCCTTGGTAAGACTGATGTCAGATTTTCTGGCTTCTGACTATCCGTAACGACTGCCAAAGATCTACAAATAACAGCCGGGACTGACGGCTTTACTTGCTTTCCGAGGACGGAGGAGTCTCGATATGTTAAGATGGTCACCCATCCACAGACCAACTTCGGTAAGCGTTGCTTAACCTGCAACACACACCAAAAGATAAGCAGGGCTACTTTTGCATTTAGGATATTAGTAGGATAATATATGATATTACTCTGTTTATGGTTTCGATCTAGACCAAATTCTGTGCTAACAGTTCCCTGGTACCAAGAATGTATTTGTTTCTAACTTAGATAGCAAAAGTTTCAAAAGATAGTACAGGAGAGAATGGAATTTTACTGGAATGAATTCGTACTGCTGTCAACGTTGGTTTTCATTGTCGATAAAAAAGAATGTCGTGTCTATTTTCTTTCCTAGTAGCATGGTGAGTTTTGTATGAAAACATTGGCTAGGTAAAGTATTTTCAGGAATTCTATCAGTGGAATGTTTCTCATAAGATGTCATAATTCCGCTATAATGTGGGCTAAATGGAGGCTCGTTAAATCTTTAATTTAATTTTATCTATTCAATAATTCTGATGTGAAAATTGGTGAGTGATTTTTACTTACTTAGCCGATATTTTCTCGTTTCACAGTAAGCTATATATGTATATGTCACCAGAAAATGGCAAACGTCGTAAGATTGTAAAATATCGAGTGAAATTGTATACTATTTTTTTCTAAATAATCGGATATATTGGAAACTATTGAATTACATAATATATCGAGAAATAATAATCTAATAAAGATTTATTACAATCTTACGAAGTTTGCAAATTTCCAGTGACATATATACTGTAAACAATGTGTTTTCTCATAACAGATTTTCTTGCAGAAAAACATTTATAAAAACTTTCGTATCCACATAATTAATTTGTTATTTGTGCCAGCTATCAAACTTCAAGAAAACTTCTTCTAGAAAACAATGCTTCTTCGTAATTCAAGGATATTTTTCACAATCCTCTTTTATGTACTTCACGTGAAAGAGATCTCCAAAACTTTTGACAAAGGGTTTTTTATGAATACTTTAAAAGTTTTTTTCTCTTGCCTTTGTACGGGATTACTTGATCGTAACTCTGACATAGTGTTAAGTCCAAAGCCAGTTTTTTTTGTTATTTTCAGGACAATCTAGAAATTCTCTTACATTTTTGTTTAACTCACGATTCATTTAAACCTGTCGGTCGATTCTGTAAACATGTCAAAGTGAAGGCTTGGGTGAAGCGATCACGAGGTGAGTTGTCAATCCATATAATCAATATGGAATGACAGGTCACTTCGTGATCACGTGAATCTTGATTATCATGTTTCATGATCATATTTAAGGGTGTTGTTGGGTAGCTGATGTACACTAAGGAAACAATTGCAAAACAACAACAAAAAAACCAGTGAGTCTTACAGTAGCCGCATAGGATGTGTAACATCTTACGTCTCACCTTGGTAAAAAGCAACATTAACATTAAAAGTACCAACTGACAGCCACTCGACCACTGCGCGCACTCATTGGTCAAATCAAAAAGCGCGCGCTTCCCCGGCTTCCTGTTACACACTTCTGTCTCATTTCACGAAATCACTCCCACAGATTGCAGGAAAGCGAGGGGAAAGGTTTCTTTTTTCAAAGTACTTAACCGCAAAAACAGAATAAAAAGTTTAATACAAATCACTTTTCAAGCAGTCTGATGCAGTTTTTGACATCAAATCTATAATTAAACTAAAGTAAATGCCACCAACTTTAACAAACTGCTTGAAAAGTCATTTGCTTGGAACTTTTAAGAAATATTTTGGGGTCACTTTTATTTTGTTTTGCTATTTTTTTCCTTATCGTATATCAGGTACCCACCACTACCCTTAAATATGACCACGAACTTCTGGAATACCCTGTAGATGCCGCCACAGTTTTGTACTATTTTGGTCCCACCAGCCAGAAAACTTACCAAAAATAGCCTTCACAAACACTTAATTGTGTCGCTTCTGTAGCGCATCAGGGATGTTTGCGTAAACGCGAATTGATTGCTTTTATGCATTAATGCGTAAAACACGTGCGACCTTGGTGCGCAGGGTGCGAGCCAGTTTACAATACCGTTAATTACAGTTGACAGCATTCTAGGCATAATTGCTAACAGGCTGGACTGCCGTATTGTCAATCGTAGCTCCAGTATCTCAGCTGGAATGCTGAACCTTTATGTAATTATAGTTGTAATTGTATCACTAACAGAGTTATAAGTTTATTTATTGTTACTAACACTATGTGAGTCATCGTTGCTCTCAACAAAGAATTTATTATTAATCTCGAATCACATTATTATTGCTCAAACTACTTGTTATTTCCCGCATTTCTATTTATGTCGACTTCTGTTAGAAGAATAATTAAATAAACAAGTTGGCTACAGAAATGTATTGTTATTTCAATAAAGACTTACCGTTGTTGTGGTCTAATCTTCGGCTTTTTAATCTGGAAAAAGAAAGAGTCTGTATTAAGCATATTGAAAAACATATTTTCATCTTTTTAAAACCTAATTTAATAAAATTAAAAATAGTTTCCTAAAACAACATACATACATCATGTCAGTATTTCTTGATGGAGTTAGCACAGGTAATGGGGCTACCTGAATATAAAAACCGGTCAAGTGCGAGCTGAGCCGTGCCGCCAACATGCTAGGTCCACCCGTTCCTGAGAAAATTGATGGTGACACACGGACAGACTGACGCATTGACGGAAAAGAGAGTGATCTTATAAGGGTTCCTTTTTAACTTTTCGAGATTTTATTGAGGCCATCAAAAGATTTATCAAAAAAATATCAAAAAAACAAAATACAATGAAAGAAAACTTGAAATTGCATTCTCCGTCTCTTTAAATCTTCTTCAAAAGAGTATCCACTTACTCTTTAGACAAAGATGTCATGAAAATTGGTTCGTAGTTTCATTAAAATCAATTCAATAATTTAACAAATAAAAAATTTGCAAATTTGAATGAAATTACGTCCGAAATCATCATCATCAGCCGAAAGATGTCCACTGCTGGATATAGGCCTCCCCCAAGGGGCTGCCATAATCGCCACACTTGGCAGTCAGATTGGCGATTGCAGTGTAGCTGTTGCAATGTATAGAGAATGCTGCTGCACATTCTCTGGTGATAATAAACGTCAGAAATAAACGCTCTGCTCTTAATAGAAACCAAACAAAGTAAATACCAAAAGTCTTTCTAAAACTGTAATACAGTTCCTGTCAATAAGTCCAAGGTCTTAACAAAGAGTAAGGAATCACAATATTTGAACTACAACCTAGGTAAATCCTATTACGAAGCAGAGTCGAGTTTGCAACTTTTTCCAATCGGCTTACAGGCTGGTAGCGTTGTGTAGAAAAGTGTTAGCGTTCGAGCGAAAAGGATTTTATTCCGTGCTCTGTTTTATAGTCCATTGCTCGCTTTAAATGTTTTGTTGGATAGTTTAAAAAAAGGTATTATTGGAAATGTGTTTCCTTCAGTGGCGAGTTTTTTTGTGGGGATTCATCGTTTATTTTAAACGGATGTCCCAGAATAGTTTTGTGAGGTGGTTTATTCGGTTTTAAGAATGTATTTTAATAAGTATTCTTTTATCACAAGTTTTAATGAAATAAAATGTACAAAGTATAATGTAATGACATGCATATCCAATGAACCCAGACGCGATGATGATGGTGTTCTGGGTAAAAAGTTCTTATGGATAATTTCCGGTTGCATTCTTGTAACAGCCAATTTGTGCCATATCATTATTTTTCTTCAAAGTTACAAAATATGTTTAGTTTAAGCATAATCGGATGCCAGGTAGTAATTCTTTTTTATTACTGATTTAGTAAAAATTTTGGAAAAATAACTTCATAATTTAATTAACAGCACCAAACATTTCCAAGTCAGAGTGCCCGAAATTCCCTCAAATCAAACCTAACCTAGGCCCTCATCAGGAAATGATCATTTCTACGCTACGGCCATGATATATACATGACATATACGCGGGCCTGCGAACGACGAGCGTTGGGTGGCTCGCTGTCCGATCACCACCAGGCCCGGGTCGATGGCGCGTTGTGTTTCACGCGCGCCTCAAAGAGATGTTAGCATAGAAGACGGGGCCCGCCATGCGCCAGGGCCAGAGCCTGCCAGGGTTGCAGAATTTGTTCGAAAGAGTCACCACGGCCTTGGAACGCAAAGTGCTTTAGAAGGAACACGGATGGGTTTTAGTCAGTAAGAGTCTGACACGCCCTTACGCTCCACCCAGAGCGGAAGAGTCATTTAATGATTTCCCACCCTTAAAAAAAAAAATAGCTAGTATAAATATTATTTCACTTTCTTTTACGACTGTACTTTACCGCACAGCTCGCTCGCTAGTTATGCGTCCAGCTCAAAGCTTTACATAGACGAGTGTCAAACTGCCATTGTTACCGTTTCTTGTCTACCTCATTACTTATATATTGAACTTTTATTAGGAAATTATTGTGCTATTTCTTTTATATGTTACAAAAGTCATAAAATAAATTGAATATTATATTATTAATAATATCACATTATCGTTTTCCATCAGGTGAGAGTGTGGTCAAACGCAAGTCTATCAAGAACTAAATAAAAAATAGATTGTATGAAACCAAATGTAGCGGTCTTCCAACGGCTGAAATCCACAAATCCGAATTACGTCTTTTTTTGTCATTTATGTCGTTAATTTATTTTAAAAAGTGGAACCTTGGGTACAATTCATCATCATATCAGCCGAAAGACGTCCACTGCTTTTGGGGCGATTTTGCCATAATCGCCACGCTTGGCAGGCGGGTTGGCGATCGCAGTGTAGCTGTTGCAATGCACAAAGAATGCTGCTCCATACTCTGGTCGCTTAGTCGCTTCTTACGACTACGGGAAATGAGATGGGTACAACTACTATTCGTAATTTTCATAATGTCTTGCAAAAGGGTATCATGCAACATGTTACCCAGTAACTGGGTTCTGGAGTTCAGATAAGCTACATTCGGTTAGACTGGAAGCCGATCCTCACCAAGTTTGGGAGAGCCTTTTGGGCAGAATGTTATGCCTCTCCTTTTGTCTGTCCATCTGTAGGTAGTACTTATTTCCATAGAAAAAGTTTCCTAATTGATATTTACTGTGAAAAGCGAAGACGGAGGCACAGCTAGTTGATAAATAAACAAGTGTCTAAGTAAGTAAATACGATTTTATCTCAAGACAAACAACAAGTCTACTTCAAGAGAATAATTCTCCTTTATATTTCAAGTGTTAGAAATCTTCAAAAACTTCTTGTACAAAGGGCTTTCTTTGTGCTAAGTTTTTTGTTTGTCTTTCAAGTGAATTGAAGTCAAAGTTGTAGGGTTAGAAGAAAAGTAATGTATTTCTATTCTCTTAAATAATAATAGAAATGTTTTTGTTCTTATTCAGAGAATATACTATTTTATATTAACTTCTGCCAGTGACTTCGCCTGTGTACAAGTCAGAAATTATTCCAAGGGAACACACTCCTTATGTATTGCGTAATGTAATGTGTGTCCCAAAATTAATGCGAATAGATAAGATTTAAATTATTATATTTAAAGTATTGGCAACCCCAAAACTCTAACAGTTTGATAGCTGATAGTTTAGGGTTAGTAAAACGATGAACAAATAAATAAAAAAACATTGTTTTTGGTGGTTCAGAAAATCTGTAATTACGGTTTTACGACTTGGACCCCTAGATGATGTGATTTAACACAACTGGATTTCTTTTTTTGGTGTAATTTAACCACCAATGCATTGATAACGAAATTCAGCCACATTTAGCTACATGGTAATTGAAAATTTCGATAAAAAGGAGCGTATGTGGGCAAAGCCTTTATGATTTAATAAACAATACAATTTAAAAATAAAAACTGTCTAACAAGAAATAGTTAAATAAAATCTTGCTTTAGTTTTGGGACATCCGTTAAAAAAAAATATGTACCCTGGTATTTTTATAAACTGGATGTGATGACTCCACATCCAGTTTATAAAATATGCCAGGGTTCGGAATTGTTCGAAAGAAGTACCCCGACCCTGGAATGGAAAGGGCATTTGAAAGAACACGGGTGGGTTTTAGTCAATAACAGTCTTCACTCTCTCCCGCTCCGCCCAGAGTGAGAAGATAAAGAGTGGATAAGTCATTTTATGAATACCGAACCACAAAAAAAAGGAAATAAAATAAATGTGTGCCCAACCAAATCCGTTCAGTAGTTTTTTCGTGAAAGAGTAATAAACGTCCATCCATCCATTCGTTCATCCTCACAAACTCTACATTTATAATGTAGAGTTTGTGAGGAAGCGATTGAAGTGACGAAGCGAAAAAACCCGGCCGCCTGTTCAACAGTACTCGTCGTATGAACTCGCTAACCAGCTCTTCTCAATCCGCAACTCCCCTCCTCACTACCTCGCTCCGTATCAATAGACAGACACAGTCCGCAACTCCGCTCCGCATTACTCCCGCTCTCCACACCGCTGCCTCGCCGCCTCGCCTTAGAGCAATATCAGAATTTCCACCAACTGGGTATCGCGTAAACAAACAAGTACAAGTGCAGTTTGAATATAACTTGCCTTAGCTCAGCAATGTTAAACTGGTGGTTTGAATAAGCTAGGTTTTCAGTTGCCTCCACACTCTTCATACAAGACGAAGAAGACGAAAATACTCATAATTGTACACAATAACAAATGATATTAGGACCTAACATGTGGTGTAATAATGGGCTATGGGATGGGATAACAGTATCAAAGTGAGACGCTAGGTAGATGGATGACCATATAAAGATGGCTAAGATATACTGGACACGGAAGATAGGGGACTGGGTGTTGTGAGGCAGCTTGGGAGAGGCGAAAGAAGTCAGTCTTTCGAAGTCGACATAACCAGCAGTGGCCTTTGAAAGACTGACTTTTCTTCGGTTTTGATGTGTCGAATTCTAGGATCATCCTGTTTCCCTTTGATTGGTAGGCAGGCATCTCAAGAGGGGTTAATGCCAATTCATATTGAAACGATTTCTGGCAAGATGGCTGCAGCTTTAGAAAAAATTTAGCATTTATTCTTCCTCAAAGAGACGTCAGCATAGAAGACGGGTCTTTGCCTGCCAGGGATGCGGAATTTGTTCGAAAGCGTCACTGCGACCCTGGAACGCAAAGGGCTTTAGAAGGAACATGGATGGGTTTTAGTCAGTAAGAGTCTGACACGCCCTTTCGCTCCACCCAGAGCGGAAGAAGTCATTTGATGATTTCCCATCCTTAAGAAAAAAAAAGTTTATGGTATCAGTTTGGTTATGAAAACATTTTCTTTTAACAACCTTCGAGATCTGAGAAATGTGTATACTCATTTTCTTTATCCACCTATTCAGAAAGAGGACTCCGTCAATACTCAATTACTATTTTCATTGAAGAACCTTGGTAGTAAGTACAAGTATCCCTCAATCGATACCCAATTAAACCAACACCACAAACTTAAAATGCATTATGCATTAATACCCAGTTCCATAATTAAATTCCCTCACTGACGAAATAATTCACCTCCGTCCGGAAAAAATATCGGAAGCGTTTTAAAATTCATACAAAACCGTTCACATGAAATCCCATTACTTTTTATTTCACTTCACATTCTCATTATAATATTAAAACTACTCCCTTGTACGTCACACAAAAAAGAACTGTAAAATAATGGCTGTAACTTTCAATTTCGCATTTCGATTACCCTGCAGAAACAAACAGAGCACTACATTTTCCCACACGTGAAATAGAACCGTTAACTTTGATGGATAAAGTTGAAATTCGACTGACAGTTTGTTGCAAAGAAAAGCCAGAAGTCCTGGGCTGACTCCTGAAGTTTGTTCCTCTAAATTCTACCTTAAATTCTAATAATAAGGTTGAAAATGAAACTTACGTGCTGAGACGATATTTCGTACCCGCTGCGTCAACATTGGCCAAGTCATGTGTGTTGGGGACAAGCAACGCATCTGCAAACAAACAAAATGCTATAATATATAGATAGTCGGATTTACGTTACTCTTGCAGGCTGAGCTTGGCTGAGCAAAAAGAACACAGAGTACACAGGTATTATCTCCTGCTTGTTATACTGGATCCGTTGAAAATTTTATAGAGGGTTTTTTTTATGCTGTGTGTTTTTCTATTCTTACTTTGAGGGACTTACGATGGTAACCTATCTGTAGATTACCATATAAAGCTGTCGTGGCCATATCGTAGAACTAGCTATTTCATAATGTGGCCAAGATTAGGTAAGGTTTGTAGAAACTTAGGGCACCACGACACGGATAGGTTATCGGGTCACGGTTTGTCGTCGAAATTCGGTTTGAGATGGCCATTTCGTAGGCCGATTACTTCATACAAAATACAAATACAAAATAGTTTATTGTGTCAAATAGAAAATTACATTTCAACGTGTTTGGCATGTATTAGAAGGCTCCGCTCTTTCAAGTCACTGTCGTACACTTATACTAACTTGAGTATAGTGTACTGTGTACCTTTAAGGGTATAAACTTCTCTGAAGAAAATAAAAAAAAAAACAAAAATACAAAAGCAAAGTTGCAATTTGAATATTGGCAGTAAACATAAAATTTTAAAACTTATTCCCAATTTGATTAGTGCATGTGATGTAGTGTATAGTATGGTGTGGTAAGTAGTGCGGTATTATGTGTGGTATAGTGTGGTGTGGGGTGTGTGGTATGGTGTGGTGTGGTGTGTAGTGTGCGTGATGAGATGTGTGGGTATTTCAGCTACTCAAGAAATGGCCAATTTTGCGATATGGCTTTGACAAAGCCAAGTTTACTTGTTACTTGTTAGTCAGTAAGAGATACTCCCTCCCACTGTCACTCCGCTCAGAGCGGGAGAGGATATTATTTTGATGATATACCATATATCCACAAGGAAAGGTACCTAACTTATTTTCTCAAAAACCAATAAGTGCAATTTTTTCCATATTTTTCTAGTTCGTTGCACGATTATGCCTGAGGCGTCGTCCTAATTGGCTAACGATCGTACGACTGAACGATGCGATTTCGTCCCACGATGAGATTAAACCTAGTGTCCTAATTGAAGCTTGCAAATCATCGCAGCACAAGATCACTTTCCCGATAATTTCCATCGCGCGACGAAATCGCATCATTCACTCGTACGATCGTTAACCAATTAGGACGACGCCTAAAAACTCAATATCAGTTCGAAACTACTTTGGAAAACTCGAAATAAATACATGAGTTAGTCTACATACATGTATAAACATGAACATATCACGCAAAACTTATTATGAAGAAAAACGTTTTCCAAGTGGCTAAAGTTTCCCAACATTTTCTTCTAAGCTCCCAAATATAGATTTTCCAAAATCTCTTGTGAAGGCCGTAGTATTTCATTACCTCAAAACCGACAAGTCGTAACAAGCAAAGTTGTTATAATCTGAATTAAAGGGCTCTTTGCTAAGTAACTTAAGTCATTGTTGTTTGGCAAGAGTTTTGAAGCTATTTTCGTAAGGTGCTCTGCTCAAGCTTGTTTGATTTTGTTTTTAAGGATAAAAAGTCTGGCCAAGTGCGAGTCGGACTCGCGTGCAAAGAGTTTTGAAAGCATCTCATTTTTGTAACATGTTACTTTCAAACGATATACTTGTAGGTATTAGGTTTATTTGTTTATATATTTATTGTACACCAAATAAAACACACATACAGAAAATCTTAAATGAAAAAAAACATTCAATTGGCGGCCTTATCGCATTCCGCGATCTCTTCCAGGCAACCTGGAATGGATAGAGATAGCCTGGACACGAAATGGGGTTGCACTTGGTGCAAATATAAAGTTAACATAGAACAAACAAATAGAAATAAAGTAATACAATATACTAAAATAAAGAGGTACATAAATACATACATCGTCCATTAAAAGGTTCATTAGATAACCAGCGTCAGACAGCATCAGTCTGTCTGACATATCGCTGAAATGGACCTTTTTAGTGCAGCCGTGAGACACACACTTGGTTCTTAACATACCTACATTTATTTTTTTATTTTTTTTATTTCTATGTACCGTGCGTATTTCATGTAAGTGCTAAATAAATATTATTCTTTTCTTTTCTTTTTTTTTTCTTTTCATACATATTAAATCTATAAAAAAAAAAATATTATCTGTATTTTTTTCAGACTCAGTGGTTTCGGAGTGGGGGGGAGTCAATGGTAATTTTTCGTCTAATTTTTTGCATTGTGATCGGCAGTAGATCGTCATCATCAGCATCATTTAAACCGAGAGACGTCCACTGCTAAACAAAGGTCTCCGGACCATGTCTTCGCCTAAGTGTTTTCACATTGACTGGTCCTGTGCGTTTCGCATCCAGCAGATCTCCCGGCCTTCACCAGGTCCAGGTTGATGAATCAACAAAATGATGAATTTATCTGTTAACTAGCTTTTATCCATGATTTTGTACGCGGATATCCCGTTTTTCCTATTCCCGTATAGTCTTTCTCGTGAATGTGGCTATCATATACAAAACGATTTTTGCAAATCCGACTGGTAGTTCCAGATATTAGCGTGTTCAAACAAACAATCTCTTCAGCTTTATTATATTACTAGCCACTGCCCGCGGATCCGCCCGCGTTAATGTCGAAAATAATCCCAAGGGAACATACTCCCGGGATATAAACTGTTTTATGTCCTTTCCCAGAACTCAAAAAATCTCTATACCAAATTTCATCTAAATCGGTCGAGCCGTTTGCGCGTGAAGAAGTAACAAACATACACACACACTCACTAACTTTGGCCCTTATAATATTAGTGTGATAATAGCTTTTGCCCGCGACCTCGCACGCACATATCCCGTTTTTTCCCGTTCCCGTAGGAATTTCCCAATTCCGACTGGTAGTTCCTCAGTTTAACGCGATCAAATAAACAAATTCTTCAGCTTTATTATATTAGTATAGATAAGTATCCGATAGACCATCAGAACTTCTACAAGGATAAAAACAATAAATTAAACAAAATTACTGGCATATTATCTTTTTCTTGATACTGGAATAGTATCTATCCATTCAGTTCATTGCACTCAGCGAGCGACTTTCAAATTTTATTTTACTGTCACGTAAAAACAGTTATCGGATCAATAATAACAAAGATCACCTTCAACTCACCAACCTCTTTTTAATGTTAGACAGTTGTTATTTTGCTCAAAACTCAGTCCTTTGACAGACTCTCACAATACCATTTAACATGACATACGACGTGGTTCTGAGAACTTGCTAAAGGAGACGTCTTTTGCAATCGTACCGGTTCTAAAAATTCTATTTATAAAACTATTTCAACTAACATTAAAAAAAAATACAACCGACTTCATTCTTTCCAAATAAAACAAAACACTACAAAATACTATCGGTCACACAAGTCGGTGTTTTTGGTTGTTTCTTTGTATATTAACACCGACTTCCGATATTAAAGTTATTATATACTTTGTAGTGTTTTGTTTTATTTGGAAGTCGGTTGCATTTTTTTGTAAAAAGATTTTTATTTATCACTTTTTAGTGGAAAGTCACAGGAAAGCAAAGCTGATCTTGATACAATTTCTATGGGACCAATTGGAACGTATGTATATGCTTTCACATGAAATACTATTTTTTGAAATCGGTTTATAAATGACGGAGTTATGAGGTAACAAACATAAAAAAAACAACCAAATTGAACCTTTTCCCTTTTTTGGAGTCGGTTAAAAATAAATAAATTCGGATAGAAAATAAATTCTTTTGAAACTCCAAAGTAGCATGTTGTAACTCCAGCCTTGCAAAGTAGGTCTTTGTTGATGGATCAACTTTTGCTCCACCTATGTATGTGCTACCACCGAAGACGATGAATCTGAATTCCGATCTCATATTTGATTTTAATGCATGGTCCACAATTTCAAGGTTGCTCAATGTGCCATGGCGAGAGCAATGCTCGGGGTTTCTCTGGTGGATAGAATTCACAACGAAGTCATTAACCAGAGAACTAAATTCACGAGTAGAATCAGCATGCCGAAGTGGAAGTGAGCTAGCCATGTTGTCTATAGACGGACAGACCGCGTATAGGCAAACGTAGTGTGGGATGCCCTGCGGCACGATGGATCGATGATTTGAAGAAGGTTATTGGCAGCGGATGGATGCGGACTGTTGAAGTCCGGGATGGTTGGCGCTCTTTGGGGAGGCTTACATTCAGCAGTGGACTGCAATTGGCTGATATGATGATGATTGAAGGTTTTGCTGGTAGAAAACTCATTTTTGAGTTAAGCTCGCCTTTGTACATGAACTATTTAAATCACTGTGAATTAATATAAGCTGTTATGGTGTACAATAAAGAATTGAAAGATGATGATGCTGATGATGATGGTGATGATGATGATGAAATCTGAATTTCTGTCGTTTCAGTGGCACGAACAAGAAGAGTAATGTTTTTTGGGAAGATAAAGAAGTCCCTAGAAGCGCTAATCCGATTACAGAAATTCTTATACTTGTAGCTTTTCATACGGCAAAAATAGCACAATTCTTGTGCGAGAAGCCATGGCTTCAATAGTTTTAATACAGAATTCAAATAGTTGAGTAAATTAAGGGTTACTTTTTGTTACCTACTTTTCTTTCATACTTAAAAGCCTCTTAACTGTCACCCTACCTTTAGAATAAGTAAGAAAATCTCAACACCTGAATATGAAAATAACTTACATAAAATTTATAACGACACCCAGACGAAAGCAAACTGGGACAACTTAAGGCTTCCTCCTCACCATTCAAATAAAACTAGTACACTATAAGAACACTCATTACTATACACTGACATGGAAATAAGGGTGTGAATCCACCATACCAACTCAACGCCACCGAAAAAAACCTACAGAGTAAAAAACTTCCCCACTACACAAAACAGTAGGGCCACGTATTCAGTCTGTTTGCATACGGACGATGCTCTGTGTTCATTAAAATGCATGAAGTGACGTCATTCGGCGCATAGAGTAGTTGGCTGCGGTGTATTGTGCCTACGTGGACGTGCCTCAGTGAGGCGTGTGATTCTGTGGAGGTAGGAAGATCTGGGTTAGGTGACAAGCTGGTTGTTGTCTTTGTTTGATGTTATTAGCATTAAAATAGAATGTCTTTGTTAAATAATAATTAATCGATTTCTCTATGGTCTATCAAGGCTTAGTTTCTCGTATTTATTTGCCTTTACAATAGTCATCATGTGACATATTTAAATCTTGCTAACGAGATAGTGAATTCGTATTTTTCTACCCAATATCATAAATGTGAATGTTAGTAAGGTTTGGAGAGATGGGTGGTTGGTTGGATGTTTGTTACTCTTTCACGGAAAAACTTCAAACAAATTTTGATGAAAATTTACAATAATATAACTTATGCATCGGAATAACACAAAACATAGGCTATAATTTTAAAGGGAATCCGCAGGCACCGCGAGTAGTATTATAATTTATTTTAATCCTATGGAGGTTTTTAGATTCAATCTTTTTCTTAAGCAGAATTTTGCAAAAACCTTGACATGAGTTCTATAAAAATACAATGTACCAGCAATGACTGGCTCCAAAAACAAAAACCAAATAGATACAGAGTTGTGTACCTTTGCTAAGAAAAGAAAGGCAGCTTAAGTAAAAGAATATATAGTTAGGCACCATGCGAACAATAATAAAGAACTACGTAGCTTAAAACCTTAAAATTCAGAATTCATTTCACTGAAAGCACATAATTTCTTTCTCAAGCTCTTTCCAGCCACAAGGGAAACATCAAGTTTTAAACTTTCAAGATGCACACACCAGGTTTAAGAAGCTAGATAGCCAGGCTCCTCATAAAATACTGTTTTTCTGCCGTATCTAGTTCGACTAGACGCCATCATAGTTGGAAAAAAGGCTGGGCAAATGGTGAAGCAGCTCACGTCATCATCATCATCATCACTATTTCAGCCGAAAGACGTTCCTGTTAGGAATAGGCCTCGTCTCATCGAATGGTCCTGTACTTCTTGCATTCATGGAATTCCAACAGTCTTCACCAAGTCATCGGTTCACTTAGCAGGGGGAGGCCTTCCAAAGCTGGGGATTTCAGTATAATAATGAAAACCTAACACACACCACACTATTTATAATTACTCAACACATAATAACACCGAACATGTTTTTTTTTTCTATGAATATGTTATTAGATTTTGGTTTTTACGCTAGTTTCGGTTTATTAAATATTATTTTTCTATGCAAATTTAATACATTCGGACTTGCCTAATACGTGTAGTATTAGGTATAAAATAAATAAACTACTGTTACGAGCTTGGGGTTCGTGGCAATAAAAACAGCCGATTAAATAACCAAAATGATACTTTAACTTAACAACATTAATTATAGAACACAAATTCACCACTGATCACTTTAATCGCACAGATATCGAGAAGTGTAGAATGTTCTGGCAAAGAAATGTCTATAAGGTACTTGGCTCTACTAGTTCTGCTACTCCATACTAGATGGTGCTAGTAGTAACTTAATGTACCCGACATTAATTCTGGCGCGTAACACTACTATGTTATCACAGGAGATTGGAACTGTTTCTTCTAAACACAGGTTACCTCGTAAACTATCTAGAAAAATAGTACTGTACCCACTAACGAAATACAGAAAAAAAATATACCTGTGTAACTTGCAATGTAATTTGATCTTAAGTTAATATATAAAATTATTATTATTCCTTTATTCATTCATTCCCATTATCATTATTAGTATTTGGAAGTTTATGCATGCTCGATGTTTTCACGTTCATTCAACCAAGATCGAACGTACATATAACTTAGACGTTACACGAATAACTTAGAAAGCGGACCAACTTGTTTGAAGACGATTCAAGGTGGCACACCAACGTGCGTGTAGAACCGCTATAAGTAACACATATTCAAAAACAAAAGACTCTGTCACCTCTGAAATCTTCAATTCTTTGGCCACTGCGCTTTTATCACTGGCTAAGAGAGATTCTTTTACGATGTGTAATAAAAACAAGTTGGTGCACAAAAAAACAGCGCTTTTTAGTTCAAATGGTTTTCGTATGCTGTCTTACATAAAACGGAATGTATGCTGAATGTTTTAATGAATTACGTATGAGTGTGTCAATGTGTTTTCTCGGCAGGTTGATGGTTGAACTCATTGTGAATGCTCTCTGTATTTTCTTTGAGTGGTTTTTCAGGAGTCCTTATTTTTGGCATGTGAAGTTTGCTTGTAAAAGGTAGATTTTCTTGAAAAAATATTTCTCTAGGAAATAATATATTTATATCGGTTTTATACTACATACAGCATATTTGCTGTATGTTGTCGATCCGACGTGTAGATGAAGTGAAAAACCGGTCAAGTGCGAGTCGAACTCGTGCGCTGAGGGTTCCGTACCTACCCGTTATATCATTTTATTGCTGGCTGGCGTCAACATCTATGTACATATGTATGGGGACACCCTCTAATTATCAACTTTCTTATTTTTTGGATTTTTCTTGCATTTGTGCTGTAAGATCTTGCTTTTTGCCAAATTTTGTGATTCTAGGTCAACGGAAACTACCGTATACGTTTTCGACCCAAAACCTATAGGGTACTTCCGGTTGTCCTAAAATTGTCAATTTTGGTTAAAAGCAAGGTTTTACAGCACAAAAAAAAGGGAAATTCCGAAAATTTAAATAAGTTAAAAATTTACCTTAATTTTGAACCTTTTTAATTTTCGCGAAAGCCTAAATATGTCTTTTTATTGTGTTGACTCAGAACCTTGATTTTTATACACCTATTTATTATAGATCGTATCTGGTTTTCCCGAAATTCTTACGGGAACGCGAAAAAGCGGGATATGCGCGTACAAAGTCCCTTAGTCCGTTAGTGACCCTGACTGCTAAACCGGAGGTCGTGGGTTCGATTCCCACCCAGGACAAATCTTTGTGTGATGAGCATGATCATTTGCCCTGTGTCTGGGTGTAATTTGTCTATAATATGTATGTATTTAGAAATATATAAGTATGTTTATCAGTTGTCTGGTTGCCATAGCACAGGCTCTGCCTAGTTTGGGATCGGATGACCGTGTGTGAGTTGTCTCAAGATATATTATTATTGAGATATATTAAAGTCGCGGGTAAAAGTTTGTTATGTTCAACCCACAATGTAACCAGCTTATGAGCTCAAGGTATTTAGATCGATACATACATACCACAGCCGGGATTGTCAGCAGCATGTATGCTACCAATTAGACTAAATAATTAACAGTCCTGCTATCAACATGTCTAATTGGCTTTAAGAGCTGGCTGTTAGGTAATTCGGTTGAGTGCTTGGTCACTTGAGTGGGAACTGGTAAATAAGTTTGAGGTGTTGTGGTTTGAATGGGTTGCGAATTTTTGAATAACCCGTTGGTTCTGAGTTTTGGATTCAATTTTGACGTGACAACGTCTTATAATTCGATGGAGCCGGCTGCACGCACGAAAAAACATGACGCATGCGGCGTTACCTCGCTCTAAGCGTACCATTAAAAAAAAAATCTTTTGAACAATGAAACCATTCCATCAGTATTTTCTTATGTTAACGTTGTCACGTTCAACTATCGTCAGTAAACCGACTTTACAGACAACCGATTTTTTGGTGATCTATTTTAAACCGTATACCCGTAAAACACAAAATTGATATCCTTTAATGGCGAGACGAGGTATGCAGCTGACTGCGAAGGAGATGGGAGGATGTCTTCCTTAACCATTTGAACGCCAGAGCCACAAATTTGCATAACTTTTTGTCACGTTTGTGACGTTTGGCGTACAGGGCAAGCGCTTGCTTGTCATGCATACGTTGGCGCTCAAAGGTTAAGAATTTGCAAGAAGAGGCTCAGAACCGGAAATAATGAAAGGAATGGGAGTCGTTTGCCCAGCAGTGGGACAGTTAAACCGTCTGCTTAGCTGACCCTATTGAGGTATGCGGTACAGAGAGTAAAGTCCCGCACAACTCGATTGAAAAGGGAGGATCCTCCTACGAGATGGTTGTTGTGTATGGTGGGCAACTGCCCGATATGTTGATATTCGGACTGTTATGATATGTTCAAACTGAACAGAGAACTTTGCGCAAGCAACTTTGCGATGCAGGATTTAGTTGATAGTTCTTCGCTGATAGGATAGATGGCGTTGCGATTATTTTTGTTGCCGTACAAATTTCGCTTCTTAGTTTTTCTTGTGGCGGCATTGATGCCGCTACAACTCCTTCAACACAGTTTCGCGGTAATACGATAGAAAGAAAAAGAAAGAAAGAAAGAAAACATGTTTATTCCGCCAGAAATGCAAAATTAAAAGAAAATAACTTGACAACTAACTAAATAAAACTTGCTTCACTGACAAGCTGTGTCTGGATCGGACATAGCTCCCTTGGTTAGAATTATTGTCAGACTTTTGGATTTACCCATACGGGGCGACAAAAATCTACAAATGACACAAGATACTAATGAGTCTACGTATTTTTCAAACCATGGAGGGGTTGAAGTATAAAGTGGTTGGTCAATTTTTTTGGACAGACTGTGCGGCTGTATGGATCGTAGTCAATAAAAACACAACCCTTTCAATATCGGCCACTAAAATATAGAATCCCGTTATTCAAGTAAAACATCATACACAGGTGGTTCTAAAAACGCGTTATTATATTTTTCCTCTATGATAAAATGCTAGTCATTTTTCACGTCAATTTCTTCATACATTTCTTACGTCGACTGACGCTGATGTATAGACACGATATATTTCAGTAACACGCTGTATACGAAGCCTTAATCGAATACAAATAGGGGAAATTGGTTCCGGAGTTTCCAATTGGTTGTGTGATTAAAGACGTATTGCTTATTCCACGTTTTATTTATATTTGGTTTTAAATGAGGTATGGAAATATTATTTTCAGAAATATTAGTTTGCATTTACAGGAGTTGTAGTATGACATTTTAAGCTATCAATATTTCAGTGTACGAGAGAGATGGAAGTATAACAGCCGACATGTACTATCTCTTTTTCACAATGATGACTTTAGCACGTTAAATTGCAGTCCTTAACGTGTTTTGACACTTCAGGGGATAGCATCATCATATTAGCTGAATATAAGCCTCCCCAAAGGGGTGGTTTGCCATAATCGCCACGCTTGGCGGGTTGGCGATCGCAGTGTAGCTGTTGCAATGCACAGAGATTGCTGCTGCCCTTTCTCTGGTGAGTGCCTTAGTCGCCTCTTACGACACCCACGGGAAGTGATGGGATGATGCTATTATTTTACGTCCGACACCATACGGAACCACATCATACAGGGGATAGCATACTTAGCATAATTTGCCTTCTTTCAATGGCTGACACCAAATTATTTAACAAGTTAGTGCTGTGATTGTCGATTTATGAAAAGTCTTATTTGTTTGTAATTTCACTGGACAATATCGCAGTATTTGAGCTAGCTTTTTACCGCGGTATACCTTCAGTGGCCTATACCACATTAACCGTGCATTTTTTGCGGTTAAAAGTAGCCAGCGGCATACTATCAGTTCAGGTTTTTGAAGTTCAAACTCAAACTCAAAGCATTTTATTTAATCTAAACCATTACAGGCACTTTTGAATAGTCAAGATCGGTCTGTCCAAAGCGTAGATCTCTATGGAGAAGAACGAGCAAGAAACTCCACGGACACTCTTTAAAATCAATGTTTTTTTACAATGTGTGAAAATTATACAAACATACATATATGTGAGAACGATGTAGAAAGAC
Organism: Mamestra configurata; assembly: GCA_002192655.3. Lineage (NCBI taxonomy): Eukaryota > Metazoa > Arthropoda > Insecta > Lepidoptera > Noctuidae > Mamestra > Mamestra configurata. Next base: position 98,152 of record NDFZ01005373.1, read on the forward strand.
TTGCACGATCAAGCGTCCAAAGTAAAATAAAAGCAACAATTCAAGGAACAAATAATTGAAATAAACCGTGGCAGCTGAAGATGCGTGGCAGCTGAAGATGTCACGTGATCACAAAGTTAGCTGTCATTCCATCTTGATTATATGGATTAACAGCTCACCTCGTGATCACTTCACCCAAGCCTTCATTTCGACATGTTTACAGAATCGACCGGCTGGGGTACTTTACAAAAAGTAAGAAAGGAAGGGACAGTCAAATCAGATCGATCAAAAAAGAACGATAATGATTTGAGAAATTGTGTTGTAGAAAAATTGAAGTGTGAGAATGAGTGCAAGCTATTGAATGATTGAAGCTCGTGTCCCACGTGCTGGCTGGAACGTCACTAAAGTTATTTTCCATTATTTAATTTAAAGGTCAAAAACGTTAAAAAAAACGTTCCTGATAAAGCCACATAATATGGCCTTTTCTGACAAGATACCAGAAAATCCAAAGGTATATTATATATTATCCTAAATTAAAAAATAGAATAAATGCGAAAGTGAGTTTATTTGTTCGTTACGCTTTCACGCCTAAATGGCTTAACCGATTTCGATTAACTTTGTTACAGAGATAGATGGACCTATATACGGTTAAAGACTCAATATTTTTTTGCGAAAATCTATATTTACGCGAGCAAAGCCGCGGCGAAAGCTAGTACTAAATAAAGCATGCCTTAGTGAACGTCAAATACCTTTGATTCGCTCGTGATACGTAGTCACTAGACAGAGATAGACAATCAATGGAATGTGTTTGAACGTCAATCAGATTCAATATAATCCACGTAGGTACCAACAAAGCACACAGTTATTAAGTGTATTATGTCTATCTATATGTACAGATAGGTACAAATAGATTATGATTATTGGAATTATGCGTTAAGTTAGACTAATTGGATTGAGGTATATGTGTCACCGGATAATTGCAAACTACGTAAGATTACAAAATGTCTTGAGAGATTGTTAACTCTCGTTAAATTGTTAAATGAACATTTGTTTTGCCATTATACGAATCAAAATCTTTTGTTCTATAAAATATCCCGTGCGTTCCGAGAAATTGTGGACTGACATAAACTGGCAACAAACCATTTCTCTGGTTTACAATTTATGTTTTGGTGTGATAGTTAAATTGAAAACTTGGCCCCTCTTTGTTTTCTCTGAATAGACCAATGAGAGGCTTGTTTCCAGGTTTACTAACACACGAAAACGGATTGTAGACTTGTGCTCTGATTGGTTTTGAATGACTGCGAGAGAACCTAGACTATCAAATTTTGATGCGTAAAAAAGTATTCCAAATGTTCAGTTGTCAATTTATCGAGAGTTTACAATCTCTCAAAATTTTTTATATTCTCGAGTTTGCCATTTTTCGGTGACATATGTACTCAATCTTCCATGACAGTTGAATCAATCAATGAACAATCAATTTCAAGACAACAGCAAACAACTTGTCGACTGTTCACGTGAACAGAGGGCTGGGCTTTTCTTCGGCCAAAGAATCAGCATTCCCATTCAGCTGCCAGTGTTCTGGACACTTTTGCCATTGACAGCGATGTGGATGAATTTTTTGATGCCCAATGATTTATTTTGTTTTTATACGCGTTTGTACATAATTTCACGATTATTAGTCTAGTTGTTTAAGTATTTAGTTTTTACTTGTAAATATTATAGTTATTATATTATAGTTATCAATGAGCTCAACGCAATCCAGTGTTTGACGATGAATTCTCCCTAGCCACAAAATCTCTGTTCTCTGTCTATTAAACTGCTTGCAACATATCTTTCTCGTTTCCTTCCCTTTCAAGAAGAAAATGTGTAATTTCAGAGAGATAAGTTCAGTCTTGTAGGTGTGAAAACATTTTTTCAAAAGACAGTCTTGCATAATGTTTACTCTATGGTCTTAGCTCGAAAGAATGACCTGTCCTGACAACAGCGACAATAGCAGTGACAAAAAGGGCTTTGATTTTTTTCTATAGGAGCTGGCATAGCCTTCGCCGCCATTTTAGATTTTTTTCAAAGCTGCGGAACACGATCTAACAGACTTATATGGGTAGAAGATACGTAAACAAACAAAACACGTTAGCTCTATGGTGTCCTAAAGTGTCACGTTGACGAGATATTTGAAGGTAAAATCGCCATGATTGTGAAAACAATGAAAGTTATTAAAAAATAACTTTTCACGTGCTTATACGTAGTAGATTGTATTCTAATAATAATTCTTGGCATGATTTAACCGTTTATATAAATTAAACACTATTATTTTGTCCTTATTTTTCCCATTAAAATATTTTCATGTTTTTTTTTTTATCAAATAGAAAAAAAACAAAGAAAGAAAAAGTATTTAATTGCCATAAAACGACATACCTACCCACATACATAATTTTATTTTTCTTCAGTTTTTTTTTCCATAATGGTTGTCATGTTAACAATTGCAATGCGAGTATTGTTTGTGAAAAAAATACTATTGTTTTTTCTTTTCATTATATTTAAAAATGACAAAATGCACCATCTCATTAACACGTCACCTGTGACGAATTTATAGTGAATATTTAATTTATAAACAATAATGATCAATTAGCAAAACAATTTATGTCGCGTTAATCTGCCGTCAAAGACTATCAAAATAAATCTTCAACATACAACTTAACATACAAAGCAATGACGTGGGATGCTCAACATAATTCAATAATTATAATAGCATTACAACCGAAATTCTCTCCTTGATAATAATATAACAAATTCAAACGAAACTTATCAAGAGCCAATTTTGTAACCTCAAAAGGATTTTCGGAAAATGTTATCGTCATTATGTTTGAGTATAAAAAGTTATTTTGTTATTATAATGTAAACAGGGTCATTGATAATTGAGTGCGTTCCTTTAAATTGGATGTTTTAGAGCTAATATGCCACGGTTTTGACCGAGGTAACTTGGGCTCCAAATTGGCTTGTTTTCGAGTATCGAACTTTTATTGAAAATTACTTACAATCGGACGTCACGCGGTTTAACCCGCGGTGTTCCCGTTCCCGTGGGAGTACGGGGATAAAATATAGTCTATGTCACTCGCTGATAATGTAGCTATCCATTGCTGAAATATTTTTTCAAATCGGTTTAGTAGTTTTTAAGTTTATTCGTTACATACAAACATACAAATCTTTCCTCTTAATAATATTAATCTAGATTTTACGACTAGAAACTGCAAATAGTGAGAAACTTCCTCCACTCTGGAAGGTTAACTGATACTTTTCTGAAAGCTCATGAACAAATAAAATCCTCGGATACCTAATTTATTAAAAAAGACCCACCACTTTCGCGATCCACTATCAATAACAATGTCTGATGCGTCGATCGCGTTTGAGATTGACTATGTACGGGCGGCCTTAGGACTTAACGACCGAATTCGGTCGGTAACTATGGCAAGTCGAGGAGAATAATCATAATCATAATTGTTTATTATGATTATGTTATGATAATTATGTTTATGAGCAATAAATAAAATAATAAGAAAGTGCAATGACCGTTCCTGCAAATTTATCTAGCGTCGACCATAGGCACACGCATAAAATATATAATATATCCCGAACAAAGCCATTCAAACAATAAAACAGGACACAATGTAGGAAAAACAGAACTGGCATTTCCAAATATTTGTTTAGTACAAAAGTATTTTCACCAAAAACTATTTTTATTTTATATACAGCTTTTTAACAATTAATCTGTCTAGCATTTTCCCATCTATGAACTCAGCTTCCAGTTAAACGAGATGCTGTTGACTGCGTACCTGATCTCCTGAACCCAATAGCTGGTTAACACGATACCCCTTGTCAAGACTGGTGTCAGATTTTCTGGCATTCCGCCTATCAGTAAGGACTGTCATAGCTCTACGAATTACAGCCAGTACCTGAAAGCCATATTCACCGCACCACAAAAATAACACAACCCTTAAAACTTCCAGGAATTCATTAGTCCTACGGATCCACAAACACAAACATCAAAGGGCTGAAACCAAAATATAGCAATATTTCCCACTTCACCATTGCAATGATAATAATGCAAAAAAATACAGCGAAATGTAGTGGTGGACTCATTAAAATTTGTACACACCGATGGGTTTATGAGGAGCCTTGTAAACAAAGCCGGGGTTTTTGTTTAGTAAAAAAAAATTTAGTGATTTTTTTTTTGTTTCGTTTTGACGTTGACGTTTCTAGCCTTCGTCATTATGAAGGTTACAATTTGTTTCGTTGATAAATTATGTTGTGGTAATTGTTTGTCAATTTGTGTTGTTTTTGTTTATGTTTATTTGTTTAGGGTTCGGTAAGTCTAAATAAAGAACGGAACCCTTTTGTTTGGTCATGTGAATAGGTCCTGTAAATTCTGAACAAATTGGCTATGACAGATTGGCAGACAGACGGTCAGACCGTAGTTTCACAGTTGGCAAGAAAAAGAGGATAACATTAGATTCAATTGCTGAAACTGGTTAGGGAAACCAATCACAAATATAATAATAATTTAATAAAATTTATAGATATAGGGTAAAACCAGGATAGTTGCCCCAGGGGTATAGTTGCCTCGATTTTAATTACTCTAGCTTCGCGGATGAATCACATGTTATTTTATTTATCAATCGAGAGACTTTACAACGACAACTAAGTAGACCGTGTTGCATGTGTCTGTGCGATTGCATGGGAAGGCAAGGTGCGATCAAAGTTTTTGCGCGATAAAAATCTTCTTTCTCGGCTGGGCACCTATCCTAAACGTAATTTACATGGATTAGGCAACTAACCCCCATATGGGATAAATGTCACAAAATTTAGAGGTCGACAAAAATTGCCAATATTCTGGAAATATCAAAAATAATTTTCATTACTTTCACAAATTTGAAGATAATAAACCAAAGTACCTACCCGTTTTATGAATAAAGTGACAACTAACTAAATACATAATAATTATATATTTTTATAAAAAGTGTGGCAACTATCCGGCCCCTTTTACCCTAAATATATAAATTATATCTACAAATTTTATTAAATTGTTAAATTTGAATTTTATTAAATTATTATTCTTTTAAATAATACATTCGTTTCTAGAATTTCATTATTTCCAGTATTTTTTAATGCAGCAACAAAGAGGCAGGTAAGTACGTATTTTTTTTTTTTTTTTACACATTTCCTTTTACTCTGTCAACAATTTGTCTTGCTCGCAACAAATCAACTACAATTGTTGCTGTCTGAACGGTCCCAAATTGAAATCTTGATCCAATTTTTGATGAAAGAATGTTGTTTTGAAAAACAATGTCTGTTTAGTTTGTTGAAAGTTGATGGAATCATTTGATTGTGGGTCTATAGATGGTAAGGTTCTTAAAATAACGTAACTTGTTTTTAGTAATATTATTATGGAATAATTTTTTTCTGATAAAACGTAAAATAAAAGCGATCAATATATGTACAAGTAGTCAGATTAAAACCAAAATGACAATAATTAAAGATCTATACTAAAAAACTTTTTGAACATCACAAAATAATACACAGGAAAACAAACAAACGGGCTGAATTATCAGTGTAAAAAAAATATACATTAAGTTCACCCATGTACCACTATTTATATAAAGTTTAAATTAATAAATAAAAGAAGTTCAATTTAATCGAAAATGACGAATGTCCAGAAATAACAGCTATGAACAATATTTGGTCCAAAAAGAACAATGTTTATGTACGCGAAATTTGCATTTACATAATAATATATCCTGGGACAACTCACACACGGTCATCCGATCCCAAACTAGGCAGAGCCTGTACTATGGCAACCAGACAACTGATAAACATACTTATATATTTCTAAATACATACATATTATACACAAATTACACCCAGACACAGAACAAATGATCATGCTCATCACACATAGATTTGTCCTGGGTGGGAATCGAACCCACGACCTCCGGTTAAGCAGTCAGGGTCACTAACCACTCGACCAATAGGCCAGTTTTAATGTAATTTTAATTTTTAATAATGTTTGCCTACAATGCGTTCATTTGTTTGTTTATTTCGTTTCTAGTTTTATTAAACTACCAGCATTTTCCCGCGACTTCGTACGCGCACTTCCCGTTTTAGTGGTTTAAAACCTTCTTCTTCGCATTATGACCTTTTTATTGAAACCGGTTTGGGGCATGTGACAACCAACCGATGTCGGTTGGATGTTTTCAAAGTCTATAACAGACAAAAGTAGAAACAATTTTTGTGTTTTATATGCATATACAAGCTGAACTTTTAATCGTTTTTTTTTCCCACAGCGAAATGAGTTTGATACGCGCGAGATCTTATTTTGCTGATGAATCGCTTTGTCGGCGCGCTGCCGTTTTGCTAGTAGTACCAACGTCACATCTAGTGAGTTACTATTGCTTCTCAGGCTTTAGATTTTATGTTTTTTTTAATTATTTGAAAAGTATTACTTCATGTTTCGATAGTACTACTGATGGCTAATCGTTCTGCTGCGAGAAAATAACCATTAAAATTTCAGCGTGTATAAGGTGCCATTAAAATATGATGGACAAATTTTTACATAGCCTTCAGAACGTCAAACCAAAGGTATCCAAGCAAAAAAAATCACTGATTAAAGTGATTTTATTTTGACCTATAATAATAAATTGCCAGCATACTAGAATAAACACATCCATTATGTTTTTTTTTTAATATGTAATTTAACTCACAAACTGATCCATTGTTGTTAATTATATTGTAAATATGTAATAATACCATGTCCCTTGCTAGCAAACTTAGTTTTATCTCTGCTGGTATTGCTTTGTTGTACCTATTAGTATATAAGTGTGTGCTATATATTAGGGTAATGTTGGGTGCATTGTGCTCACATAATATAATCAATTTATCAATGTATGTAAACAAAATATATTTGAAAAGATTGCGAATGGATAACTAGTCACTAATATTTTAATTTCAAACTGTAAATTTGACGTTCAAAAGTTCCTTGTAATGATCAAGTTGAAATAAATGAATTGACTTTGACTTTGACTTTATCAGTAGGTACTTGACGTGGTCACGTGCGCCTGCACATTTGTAGTATCAGAATTATGAGATTAAAGACATGGATGTGTTTATGCATTGGGTAACCAACATTTTTAGTGTATTTTCGTTGGCTGTTTTTTTTCTTGTAAGTACCTATCTAATGCGTTATTCTTAATATTTTTTGTTACCGTTGTCCTTAGTTTGGTGGTCTGAATAATTTCTAAAATTTTGTCCATCTATTTAATGGAACCTTATGTTTAGATGAAAAAAGAAACTGTGTAACAAATATATCAAAACTAGAAAAATAAATTTCAAGGAATGCATCGAATTCTATGGCTGTTCAATACGACAATGTTGCAATGTCCTTGAAACTTCCCATTGACAGCAATTGAGATACTGTTATACGCGTTTGTACATATAACAATCACTATCAGTTCGTATATAAAAAGCTCGTGGCTAAATAATAATAGCCGCACGGGTCGATATTCAAAGTTAAGCAACGCCTGCCAAGGTCGATTTGTGGATGGGTGACCATCTTAACAGAATCGCAAAGCACTTTCTTTTTTTTTAAGGATTGGAAGTCATTAAATGACTTCTTTCGCTCTGGGTGGAGCGGAAGGGCGTGTCAGACTCTTACTGACTAAAACCCATCCGTGTTCCTCCCAAAGTCTTTTGAGTTCCAGAGCCGCGGTTACTCTTTCGAATAAATTCCGCAGCCATCATGCTATGGCCCTGACAACCGATTTCAACGCAAGTTTTTAGTCATTGATGCCACATACAGGTAAAAATAATAAAGAGACAAAAGAAATTCACGAACTTCCCAGTGTCATACGCCAATTCCATTATTAATCAAACGTGTAGCAAGGAGATTTTCCGAAGCAATTACAACCTATAATTTGAAATTGAATTCTGAAATGGGCATTTATACTGTCATCAATACCTTTCTCAATTTCAATGCAATTTAAATTAATTAGTTTTGGTACAATTGCATCAGAGCGGATTGGAACCTCATAATAGGTTGTTTTATAGAAGTAAACTATAAAGTTATTGGTTTTTTAGGGTTCCGTATCACACTATTTTGTCCGTCTGTCTGTCCGTCAATACCCTTTTTTCTCAGGAACGCGACGAGAAATCAAGCTGATATTAATATCAAGTACTCGGCCTGCTATCCCTTTGAACTGTTAAAAAATTAAACTTCTAAGTGAACGCAATCTAAAGATAAAGCCGTTTATGCTCCGTTTATGGCGCACATTTTGATACTCGCAAGGGAATCAAAACCTATAGGGTACTTCCCGTTGACCTAGATTCATGAAAATTGGCAAGAAGATAGATCTTACAGTACAAGTATAGGAATAACTCTGAAAATTGGGAAAATATAGTTTTATTTTATTAAAAATATATTTTTACGACTACGAACTCATATTTTCGGTTAAAAATGAACCTTGACGTAAATTGATGAATGGGAGAACATTTTTACAAAAGCAAAGTTAAGATTTTCCTTTTATCTTACCTGCTTTATTTTGCTTTCATAGTTTATGAACTTCCGTAGGTACCTAATGTATACTCGGAAAAAATCAAGACTCGATCGGAACCCACAGTGCGTGAGTCTGACTCGCACTTGTCCGGTTTTTTTACTGTGAAAGGCAAATAAACCACGTCTTTTAGTTAAGTTGGTTACAAGGCAACGTGTTACTCTTAACTTCCTACTAATATTCTACTAATACAACGTGTAACAGAATAAACGCAATACCTCTTAACTGCCCTACTAAGCGTAAAAGCGGTATCTCAAAAAAAAAATCGTAAAATAGATTTTTATGCCATCGGAGCTTTAAAAATTATGCATCCAATGGACTAAACCTTTTAGCGCTATCTTATTCAAAACATATAAAAATACCCCTAAGAAAGATTTCCCTATCTTAGTTTTACCTTAAATCACTAAGAGTATTAGGGGTATATCAATATTACGTAGACAAACAGCCGTATAGCCGTATGACTGGGAAGATTACGGGACACAGTATAAATTGTCTCGAATACAACCGCGACCATATATTAATGAAATGGTCGAAGTAGAAGTCAATAGAGGCAGTTTTGATTTGACATACAGAACTGGATTCAATAAAGACCCTATCACTGCGTGCATAATCGGCAATACAATTTTGAAAACTCAAGTTTTGCCACCACCAAAGAAGAAAACTGCAATGGAAGGCATTTCTAAAAGCAAAAAAAAAATATTTTGAAATCTTTTCAAAACATTATACCTCAAAACAGAATGTCCTTTTGGAGAGAACTCCCTACTTTTGACTAGATTAATTTCATAGAATCCGTTTTTTCTTCAAATTGTTTTTTATGCCATTATAAATTTGAATAATTAAAGATATATTGATCTTTTTTTTTTCCTTTAAATAATACATATTTTATTCGATAGAAAATTCATATTTTTTTGTATACGTACATGTAGGAGAACATCTAACGAAAAAGCGGTAACTCAAATTTGAATTGTATAATTACTAGGCGGTGTAGCAGTATCTCATGAAAAAGGTATATCCACATACATTTTTGATATTTTAACTATTGTAGTAACAAATAGATCCAATATAATATATAAATTCTATTTAATAAGCAAAAAAGTCAATACATAAAATAAAGGATTTGTGTTTTTACAGAACTCCAATTATCTCGAAACTCGCTTTCATTAAGATACCGCTTTTGCGCTTAGTTGGGCAGTTAAGGGGTCATTGTACTCATTATTATGAACATTTACAGACGGACAGACACAGAAATTGCGAAAAAAAAAACGACTCCCCCATACATTTCTGTGCGCATACCTTGACAAAATGTACTGAACAGCTGATTTTTTTTTCGCGATTTCGGGGTTGAACTTCCCACCTAAAATATATTTGTTTGTAATACCATTATTTTTCCTAAACCGCCCCAGTATTGAGGTGAAAAAATACAAAAAAAATCTAATTCGACGAAACATGTTTGTTCAGTACCCGAAGGGTAACCAGCGGAACCCTATTACTAAGCCTCCGCTGTCCGTCCATCCGTCGGGCTGTATCTCAAGAACCGTAGTAGGTAGACAGTTGAAAATTCACAGAGTGTGTATTTTCGCGGTATAACAACAAATAATAAAAAACATAATAATATTAAAAATTAAAATCCCATACAAGAAACGTGTTTTTAACCGATTTCATTCGGTTTATGTTACGGAACCCTTCGTGTGGAAGTCCGACTCGTACTTTGCCGGTTTTTAAATATATGATAGACACATGTAAATGTAAAATAATGTCCCTATATTTGTAAATATATCGCGCATGAGTTAAACTAAACAAAAAACTTCTATTTTAGTGAAAGTCGCAAAAAACCCATCAGGCAGTTTAGAAGAAATTATAATTAGGTGGCAACTCAGACAAAATAAGTCTTTTTTAGTAAATAATTATAATACTTAACCATAAACGCTTCCACAAATTAAGCTTTGATACTTTAACAATCTTCTCTAGCTACAACTCCTAACTCATCACTCAGAAAGCATAAAAGATTCTCCTGTTAAACTCTAAGGGTGTGTTTCCACCAGAGATGAGCGAGGAAGCTCAATTATGACAGAAAAGGCGTAACTAAAAAGCTGTAAAACATAAAAACACAAACAGGGACTGAGGCTAATCAGCCCAGTCTTGGTTATATACAACGTGTTACGGAATAAATGCAATACCTCATAAGGGGTGATTATACTTATCATTAAGAACAACTTTTACTATGAGACCAACCCCGAAATCGCGAAAAAAAAATACAGCTGTTCAGTACATTTTGTCGAGGTATGCGCACATAAATGTATAGGGCAGTCGATTTTTTTTCGCTATTTCAGTGTTGGTCCGGACAAACATAAAAAAATAGAACCGAATTGAGAACCTCTCTCAAATTGATTTAAATACCAGTAACTTTGTCGCTCTTCATCAACAATTGCACAACAAATGTTTATCATGAATACGGGGTTTATATCTGTCTTTGCCACACAAATTCGTTACCTGTTCGTTGTTCGACTCGTCGAGTATAGACACACCCTTACAATTTGCGCGAGTTTACAAGCGGTTAAGCCTTTGTTTTCTTCAGCTAAAGCCTTCATATTTTCCTTTTTGTCTCTCGCTTTGCTAAGGGAAGTGAAAACTGTTTGTCTTTCTTACTTCGCTTAATTGACTTCGTTATGATTGCGAGAAGGTTTTGTCGGTTTGTTGGTTTCGTGGTGTTGGGATTGTTTTTAAATGCAGCTTCAAGTGATCTGATGTAAATTGCCTTTGAATTGTAATATCGTCTCAACATTTTTGTGTGTTGGTGGAGGGTGTATCGGGTTCCCGCAGCAGGCGCATCGGGCGTCGGAGGAGGGCGGACATATGCTGCCCTCTACCGGCCCCCCTAACTGGGTGCAGGGGCGGCGGACTTGGGGATGTCCATCGCCCCCCATTCATCCGGACCCGAGGTGGCGGCGCGTGGTGTTCCCGTGCGCCCCTCTTTGACGTAGTGGGGGGAGTCAAACACCTCACTCCCCCAGGCCGGGGATTACGGAAGTCGCATCCGTTCCCACGATCCTCGGCGTAGGTGGGAGATGGAACACTGGGGTGGTTTTAGTCAGTAAGAGTCTGACAGACCCCTCCATCGAGGACATCCATGTGGATTTCCCACCGACATCAAAAAAAAAAATAGAGGTTGTAACGGGTTGAAATGCAAAACCTGATAAGGGGCCATTGTAACTGACTGACCGTGAAGTCATGAAAAAAATCAACTGCCATATTTATTTATGTATGTAGGCACTAATGATTGGCCCCATAGTCAAAGTTTTTCATAGATATATCTAAAGAGTCCTTTCCAGGTTTTGTATTTAATCTGTTACGCCTTGTTTGTTTAATAAAGGTACTTATTCGATTAAAAACGTTATTTCTCTGATATAAAGCCACATAGCCACATCATTGATGAGTCCTAGGCTACTTTTTACCCCATTCCTGGTTATTGTGGGAAAAAGTACAGGTACGAAGCCGCAGGCAAAAAGCTAATTAAATGATAATGATTAATTAATAAACTTTTTTCCCGATCTATCCACAAGAATCAATAAATAATATTTTTTATATAGCGGCAACAGAATACACGCATATTCATGAGATACAGCCCGCTGACAAACAGACCGACAAGCGGACAGTGGAGTCTTAGTAAAAAGGTTCCGTTGGTTACCCTTTGGGTACGGAACCTTTATAATTTGCGTTGAAAGAATTGTTTCAGGCTACACCAAATAAATCTCTTGCAATAAGGTCAAAAGTAATTAGTCCCTAAGGATGAATTCTACACTACAAGCCATTGTTTTTTGCTATCAAAGCTTTATTAGGATCTAGGTAAAGGATTTTTATTTTTTGATGAACCACCAGGTTATAAAGGGTCTGGAAGAAAGAAAGAATAATATTTATTTAGCACTTACATGAAACACGCACGGTACATAGAAATAAAAAAATAAATAAAGAGAAATGTAGGTATGCTAAGAACTAAGTGTGTCTCACGGCTGCACTAAAAAGGTCCATTTCAGCGTTACTTCAGACAGATCAAGCTATCCCTTTGCTCATCACTCGTCCCTTCGTGGACCTCAAGAACTTAGGTCCACGAAGGGATGAGCGATCCTAAGAGATTTCTGGTCACTCTTGCTATGAAGTATAGCAAGATAAGGAGGAGGAGAGAGGAGGAGAGGAGCTATGGTTAACATTTTTTTTTATATTTCCGTGGTAAACACCACAAGAAACTCGCTTGCAGAGTTTCACAATTTATGCTGTGCTCATAATGAATTTTTGTGTATTTAATTCATTTTTGTTTATTTTTCTTTCAATTATGTTGCAAGTGCCAAGTTATGTTTTGCATCACCGCAAGGCGAGGCCAAACGAGCATAATGTTGTGAGACGTAAGTCGCGTATTCTGAGTTACGCAACTTACGTTCAACTGAAATCCGGTTAGGCTGCCAGACGGATGGGCGTAACTTCAGTTACTATCCAACGCTTATACTTGGTGGTTGTGCCGTGCAATGGATCTATTCAAAATATTGTGCATTTACGAAGCATTAGAAGAAGATGTTAGAGGGAGAAAAAGAAGCTGGGTAAATCCTCTAAATAGGGAAAGACTGATGTGTGCTCAGTTCCATACACGACACACCTCGAACGCAATTCGGTTGCGTGCCAGTCAGCAGACAACTTATTTTCCAAAAGTTCTGTTTGTGCCACAGCACTGTAGCGGCATTAATGCCGCCACATGAAAAACTAAGAAGCGAAATTTGTACGGCAACAAAAAGAACCGCAGCGCCATCTACGACGAACTAACATCGAAATCCTGCATCGCACAAGCAAAATTCTCCGTGCAATTTGAACATAATTATACAACAGTCGAATATCAACTATCGGGCAGTTGCCCATCAGACAAAATAACCGTCTGGCAGGAGGATCCTCCCTTTTTCAATGGAGGTATGCGGGATTTTACTCTCTATTCCGCATACCTCCATAGCACAAACAGAACTTTTGTATGAAACCGAATACAACGTTAATTCTACTCACAACTCAAAAAATAACGCTCATTGGCCTCAGCCTTAGGCCGACTGACAAAAAACACCCATAGTATCAAGTCCACCTTTGTACTGTGATTTCACCCGCGCATAAAATCTTAACAAATCAATTTATTAATGTGAAGGTGAACCAAATTTGGGAAATGCAATTTAAAAATAAATTAAACGAATTGTGCGAGCATTTGCGCATGACGTCATGTACGAAAAATCATTTAAAATGAAGCTTCATGAAAGGCACCAAACACAAATGGGAGAGCCAAACTTGATCCCGAATTAATTTCGTGGCATAATTAAAACTTTGAACTCGCTTGCAAAATTGAAACGCTGTCATTTCAGACCTGGGCCTGTATGGAAATTATTTTGTGAATAAATATAAGGATATTATGTTTACCTGACCATTGTTCTGGGGTGCAAAAATGTTTGTTGCAAATGGTTGTTTAAATTATATATTTGTTCTGTCTTGGTTGAGTAGGGCAATGAAAAATTGCCGTTTAGTTATGATTTATTACTAAATTAGAACTTTTAACGTCTATTAGGCGCACGGTAGTGCGCCAGGCCAAGTTCCGGCCCGAAACATTTCGAGCTGTTTATTATTGACCATTTATTACTTTTGCCTTGTTGAAGATTACTGGAAAGTTTCAAAACAAAGTTTTAAATCTTTAAGGAGATACAAGGGACCAAAAAGTGAAGATTTTCCTACTGACTCACTGACTCATCAAAATGGGGCACTTTCAGTCATGTTAGGAACTTCAAATTTGGTGTGAAGATAATCGAAAAAGTTCATTTTTTTAAAGTTAAAAGGTTGAAATCAGGGTCGGTCCTCATGAGCTAATAATTTTATTTTATTTGTTTCCCACGACAGGAAAAATATTTGAAGGTTTAATCAGGAAAATCTGTCATTCCTGATGATAATAAATAATATGAAAAAAAAATGCTCGTAATTATTATCATTCCTATTATTTACTTGGAAAAAAAACATGATAAAAAACAAAATTGCGAAAATAGGCCAAGTTCCCATCCCCAAAAATTCGGCCTATGAAATTAGTGAAATCAATAAGCAGAATAGTCCATGACTATAACCTGTGTCTTTTGAAAATACCAGTGAACAGAGAGCTTGGATCTTTCCTGACTGTGTAAAAATGATGCAACACTCGAAACTCGTTTTCTTACAATTATGACCCCATTATCAACTTGGCAAGTTTTTGTCAACAACGTCGATTTCACTATCAATTTAATAAAGATAAAAACGACTTTTATAGGCCGAATTTTTGGGTATAGGAACTTGGCCATGTTTCACAATTTTTTGGAAATAATATTTTTTTATCTCGGGAGTATTTTCGTTGAGATTTTTTTTGAGTTTCACGAGGCCTGGGGTGAACCTGTTAGCAGTAGCCAGAAATCTTAAAATAGTTATTCTGGATCCGATAATTCTCAGTAGACAGAAACAGGTCTCTCGACGACTGCACTATACATGGGCACTGAACCTTGGGTAAAACATATGGAAATGACGCTGTAAACAATAATGTTTTACTGCAAATACCGAAAAGAGTAAAGTTATCAAGATTTGCTAACTTTAGTGTAACTTACCAATATTCAAGGCTGAAACTGAAGCGATGAAGATTAACACCTTTCCAACCATACTGGATGATTCTGAAACAAAAACAAAAAAATGTTATCTGATGTTGTTATCATTTAAACTCATTACTTATTTATAACTTAGCTAGGGAAAATGTTAATGCAACAATTCACAATGTTTAAAAAAAAGAAATCGTTTCTTTTCTAAGACGAAGTCGTTGATTCATTCTGTTATGTCATCATTTATTCAGTCTTTATGTATACCAAATCAAGACCAAATTACAGCGAGAATCTATATACATATAAGCTATATACATAATTATATCGCTTCCTCGTTAGCGGTGAGACAAGTGACTTCAATAGAGAATATGCATGATTTTTTTTTACTATCTAAACAGTTTATCTAGAAGTATTCAAAAAAATTATAATAACAGTGAAAAAAGAATCGGAATTGACCGAAACACAAACGAGATACAACTATTTTAAACGAATATATAGAGATAAAACAATAAAACAGCGTTTTCGCGAGAGGGCTCTCCCTCTCGCGAAAACGCTGTTTTCTATGGCAGCTGTATAGGTGTCATAGTATTTGACGTCACAGTTTGTGTCGGACTTCTCTTTTTAATTGTCATCACAATTTAATTTCGAACTCTCTTACAACTAGTTTGTCTAAGCGCTAAGAGCTATCAAAGATAATACTCGCTCAGCGATACGCGCTTGGCGGTCAGAAGTCAGGACTCACGGCGGTAATTTTTATCTACGGACAGCACCGGACTGAATGGTGTGAGTAATCGCCCGTCGCACAAGAGCACTTGCTTAAAGCCGAGCGACAAAACTCCACACTCGCTGCTGGCCTACTCGTATCCAGTTGCTAGCTTTACTCGCTACTCGCTGATCGTCGGCGGTTAAAAAAGCAGGCGCTTAGTCTTTTATGGACCTATGATCAATGCATGTTACTTATCCGTCACAGATGACGCTATGCCCTTTTACCCTGTCGAGGATTTTGCACACTCAGTGGTAATAATTTGATTTTGAACTGGTCTGCCATAGTACTGACTATCAATGGAATTGGAGGCCAGCTTTTTTTTTCGTTAGCATATTCGAGCTGTCGACTTATACCAGCATCATCATCTGCCTAGCCTTTTTCCAACTATTTTGGGGTCGGCTTCCAGTCAAACTAGATTCAGCCGAATACCAGTATTTTACGTGGAGCGGCTGCCTACCAGACCTCAACAACATAACAGGATAACACGGTACTTCTTGGCAAGACTGGAGTCTGATTTTCTGGCTTCTGACAATCCGTAATGACTGCCAAAGATCTACAAATGACAGCCGGGACATACGGCTTAACGTGCTTTCCGAGGCACGGGGGAGTCTCGGAATGTTAAGTTCTCTAAACAAAAGCGTAATAATATGAAAAGAGACTTATAATTTTTACTAGCGGCCGTCCGCGGCACCGCCCGCGTGAATGTCGAAAATTATCCCAAGGGAACATACTCCCGGGATAAAAACTAGCTATCCTATGTCCTTTCCCGGGACTCATACAATCTCTATACATCTTAATCGGTCTAGCCGTTTGCGCGTAAAGAAGTAACAAACATACACACACACTCACAAACTTTCGCCTTTATAATATTAGTGTGATTTGGCTTCTGCTAACCCAGTAAAGAAATTAATATTAAGACTGTGGAGGTATGTCGTCTATTGTATAAAGATTGGTATTTCTGCTTGAAAAGGCACTTTAGCAAGTTATTAACGTTACTATGGTGTATGCTTATTTTATCTACGTTGTTTGGTGCCTCTTACGCACATTGGTGGAATAATTTATTTGTAGGAGGTCGACGGAAATAGATTTACCCCAGAAAACAATACTCAAAAAAAAAAAAAATTTCAATTACACCATTTACAGGGCGGTCAAAGAGATAAAGCTATTTGCATAAATTCCGGATAGGCGTACAAACTGTACTGAAATAACTTGACGGAATAATGACCGATATTCGCTGTCGCGATTGAATAGATACGTTATGCGCATATTATAATTTATTTTTAGCGATTTCGGGGTTGTTCCCATATAAAAAGTTGTTCATAATATGAACCCTTTTCAGGCATTGCGATTATCCTGTAACACGTTGTATAAACAACCCTTAGGTACAAAAAAAAAACAAGTTGACAAAATCGAGGATCTGCGTTTGGAGTAGGTAACCTTATTACCCAATGGAGAAAATTAGCTTAAACATGTAACTATAGGTGCTACAAAGTGTGAAAACATAAAACTTGGAAATTTTCGCCTTGATAATACAAACCAACAATCTCGGAGGAATCTCCGAGGATTTTGTGCTATTTCGTTAACACGAAGATGACTCAAGTGCAAAACAGCTACAAAATATGCTATGAATGGATATGAAGAATACAGTTCGAATCGTCGATGAGTTTTGCATGCATAGAAAACGAGAGAACAATGTGAGTGCGGTGCTCTTGTTCAAAACATGAGCCACATGTTAGAGCGCCCCAAGTGCCCATGCACATGTACTTTGGGGATTTGATGAATGCCACCGACGCTGCAATTGACGTGGCCACCTACTGGGACCAAAAAACAGAAGAAGATGAAGAAGAAGAAGAGAAAATAAAAATAATCATAATTATAATGATAAAATACCATTGACTGGTGGCCGAACACACACAAAATATTGCCAGAATCACCATAGCAACCAAATATACCGACTGTCCCAACACCCGTTCACCCAACAATTCAAAAGCCCTATTTATAGACAAACGACGATCAAATAATGACATTCGACGTCTGTCCCGGGCCTAAACCACTACCGAATTCGGTCCGTCGCACAAACCATACCAAGGTAACACAATATAGGTATCGTGAAATGGAAAATGGCTTGTTACATATTAATATTCTGATAGTTGGAAATGAAACAATAAGGATTTGGTACGTGAATGTATGAGTGGAGATGGAAATAGTTAAATGTGATGTGATATTGATATGATTGTGAAAATAGAAGCCACGTGTTAGGATACTTTAATGCCAGGGTTGCGGAATTTGTTCGAAAGAGTCACCGCGGCCTTGGAACGCAAAGGGCATTAGGAGGAATACGGATGGGTTTTTGTCAGTAAGCGTCTGACACTCCCTTCCGCTCCGCCCAGAGCCGAAGGAATCATTTGATGATTAGCCATCCTTAAAAAAAGTATATTTTAATAGAGGTACAATGGCAGTCAGTCTCGCGACCACTTTACTTTATAGGGCATACAAGCTACTGCCAGCGGCTTGCCCTCACGAATATCGGAGATTATCCAAGGGATCATACCCCTGGGATAAAACGTGCGTGTGCCAAACTTCAACGAGATCCGTGTTGGTGTGGTTAAGTAGCAAACATCAATAAAAACTATCGCCTTTATAATATATGTAGTAGTCAGATTATTAGTCATATCTGACAAAAAAATTATGTCAGACATAAAAAAACATACAAAAAAAAAAAATACAGCCGACTTCTAAATAAAAACACTTTAGAGTCTAAAATAACTTTAATTTCGGAAGTCGTTATCAAAAACTTCCGAAATTAAAGTTATTTTAGGCTTTGTTCGACTTTCATGGTGGACATCCCACCCGTACGCGCAAAACGATTTTGGGAATACTTCCATTGTGCGTTCAGCTAAAGATTGAAGTTCCCTGCTTGAGTCTGAATTTCCTGAATATTGAGGGATTTAAGTCAAGCCTGAATATATAAGCGTCGACCACATCACCCGTCCACCTTTCCGTCAAGTGAGATCGTGGTCGAACGCAAGCCTAACAATAAGAGTCCCTTAGTCGCCTCTTACGACACCCACGGGAAGTGAAGCGATGGTGCTATTCTTTTACGTCCGACACTATACAGAACAATAATCTACACCAATATTATAAATGCGAAAAGATTGATTGATGGATGTTTGTTTCTCAATCACGTCAGAACGGCTTAACGAATCTTAATGAAATTTGGCACAGAGGTAGATTAAAGTCTGTAATAACACACATGATATTACATACTATTAGTTTTTATCCCGGGAGTATGTTCCCTTGGGATAACTTTCGACATTCGCGGTGGAGTCGAAAAAAAAGGGGATATGTACGTACGAAGTCGCGGGCTAAATCTAGTTATAAATAAATAAAAACGGTTGAGATCGTACAATCCCTTGTTAACAACGTCTAGGATTATATATGTCACCACAGTAATTTACTGGACTGTAAATGTAACTATTGAAAAATCAGTCTCGTGTCGGTATTCGTGCGAGGTGATCGCGTTCATTAGCTAATTAGTTTGTTTACGACGAAGCGTGCTCTGCGCTTAGCTCGATTCGACGACGCGCGGCCGTCCGTGGGTACCAAGGGTTTTTTACCTGCGGTCTCCGGTCGGCGCGACAATAACAATGAATGAAATTACTACCGAACGAGAGATAACTAATACAGTTGACCTTATGAATGACCCGAGTGCAATCTATGAGCAAGATATGAAGGAAGAGGAACAATATTTACAGGACAATTCACAGGAAGTGGGCGAAAATTACGAAGAGCGGAGACCAAGTAAGAGAGACAGAGAAGACGAGGATGAGGATGGGTGGACGGAGGTTGGCAGGAGCAAAGGCAAAAAATGTAAAGGGGAAAAATTTGAAATTTACATTTCTTGTAATGATAAAATGCCGAAACAGTTTGCACTGGCCAAATTTTTTAAAAATGAGGGAATACTTGACATCGACAAGATTAAGTATATTAACCCTTATAAGATTCTAGTTGAGATGAGAAATGAGGACAGTATGATGTTGCTGGAAAAGTGTAAGGAGATCACTGACAGAGGTTGGAGAGTTCAAAAAGCTATGGAAGTTAATTTATCCTATGGTGTAATTAGAGACGTAGACATCGACTTGACCGAGAAAGAAATGCTGGAGCGCATTGAGTGTGCGGAACCTGCGCAACTGGTGTCCGTCCACAGACTCCTCCGCAGGAGTTCAGAGGGAGAAGGCTGGAAGCCTAGTGAGTCTGTGCGCCTTTGCTTTAAGGGCTCATTCCGTCCAGCATATATTTCCGTTGATGGATTGCGAATTCGAGTCGAACAGTACATATTTCCAGTGACTCAATGCTCACGCTGCTGGAAACTGGGACATACGGTACAAAAATGCACGTCAGCTAAAGTCATATGCCCAAAATGTACCGGGAATCATGATAATTGTGACACCACTTCATTTAAATGCACCAACTGTGGTGGGCAACACATGGCTTTAGTACGATCTTGTCCGGCATTTTTAAAGGAGAAAAGGTTAAGGGAATTAATGGCTGAATTTAATTGCACATACCGACGTGCCTTGACTATGTATGTCCCAGTTAAGGAAAACAAACAAGTTGATCAGGGCATAATAGCTACTGAAGTGCAAGACTTGGCGGTGTCGCAGAATGGGAAACTGTCTTTTTCGGCCATTTTACAACAACCTCGGACGGAAGTAATTACACCTGCGCCAGGGGTCGACAGTCCTCCAGCGAGTGCAAAGAAAGGTGCATTAAACACTCACAAACAAAAACAGTCAAAGAAACCCATTGAAGTGGAGGTTTTGATGCAAGAAGATACTTTATATAGACAAGAAGATTCAAATGCAGAGAAGGATAAGGCGAGGGAAGTACAGTTTAGTGAGCTTATAAGTAGGCTGAAGGAGATTTTGTTTTTAAAAGGAGGAACAGTTCATCAAAAAGTGCAAAGTTGTTTAAAGTGCTGTGTGCAATGGGTAATATTAGTACTCGTAGAAAATATTTCGGACTGGCCAATATTGAAGCTAATATTAGACTATTTTGGTTACAATGAATAACAACCTCATAAAACTTAACATAATTCAGTGGAATGAACAAAGTGTTCGCCCTAAGTCATTAGCATTAGAACAAATCCTATGCCAAGACAAAATTCACATTGCGGCATTGAGTGAGACGTGGCTGGAACCTGATAGTGACTTTAAAATAAATGGCTACAAAATATTCCGTAAAGATCGGCATGATTCATATGGTGGTGTAGCATTGCTTATACATAAATCTGTAGAAGCTAGTTTACATATTGTAAGGAATAATAATTCAGATATTGAATTAGTAATGGTCNCTGCGACCTATAGCCATGATATCATGTATGTGCAAAACCTTTCACGGTATTTTAATAAAACGGTTGGAGTGGCACATTGAGAAAAATAACCTTTTATCTCCCCATACATCAGGTTTTAGAAAACATCACTCAACTTTAGACAATCTGGCAAATTGAGTGTTAACTATTCAAACCGGTTTCTCTCATAATCAGATGACAATAGCCGCCTTTATGGATATCGACCATGCATACAACAACGTAGATATAAAACGTTTAGTTTGTATTATGCAACAATTAGGAGTAAGTTCCTTAATGTGTAGGTATTTGTGAATTTTTTTAAAAGAAAGATATTTAAGAATGCAGGTAGACTCAGATTCACTTTGTAGATATACGTGCCGTGGTTTAGCACAAGGTGACCCTTTTTCACCTCTTTTATTTAATTTAGCTACTATAAAGATTTGCAATAGTATCAATAATGTTAGTATTTCTCAATACGCTGATGATTTTGCGTTATACATAAATTGTGATAATGTGCGGAAAGGTTGCAAACAGATACAATTAGGCCTTAATAAATTCGTTGAGCTGCTTTCTAAAATTGGGTTAGACATTTCACCTTCAAAAAGCAAAATTTGTGTTTTCAAAAGAGGTTTTCGGAGGGAATTGGTTGACGTAGCCATAAACTCAAAGACGTTGGAAGTGGTGGATAGTGTGAAATATTTGGGACTTTGGTTGGACAGATCATTACGCTGGGGGAAGCACATTAATGAATTGAGAAATAAAAGTCTGAGACTATTAAATATTTTTAAAGCTATGACGGGTGCGGGTTGGGGTATTCATCCGATTGTTATGAGACGGATCTACATAGCTATGTTTCGGAGCAGATTAGATTACGCTAGTGTGCTTTATGACAGTAGTTGTAAAACACACTTAGGCAAGCTAGACAAAATACAAAACCAATGCTTGCGCATTATCGGAGGATTCATTAAAAGTACCGCAATACACGTCATGGAAAGCGAACTCCATCTTCAGCCACTGAGTGCTCGTAGGTATTATCTTGCTGGCAAGTTCTGGTTTAGATGCAAGTCCTTTTCAAGTAACGGAATTATTAAAATCTTAGAAAAGTTAAGTATTTATTGTCGTAACGTTTATTGGCACAACAAGAAAAAACCTCTTTTAATTTCAATTTATGAACATTTTAAAAATACTTCAATCTATTCAACAACACAGTTAGAAATGTTTTCATTGGACATATGGGTTAGTGGTATAGATCTTTCTGTGGTACTTCAACCAGATATTAAGACCATTTGTAAGCCAAAACACCAGTATAAACCTCACGAATTACAACAGATCTGCAATGAGTTTTTGATAAATACTTATTCACATTTTTATAAATTATACACGGATGGTTCAAAAAACGGTGAAGGCAGTTGTGGTGTAGCATTTTATGACCCTCAAACAAATAGCTCCATCCAATTGATGATTGACGCGAAAATTTCCATTATGTATGCGGAGTTGATAGCCATAGCAGAGGCAATTTCTTACATCGATTCCTTCATGGCCGGGAAATATGTTATTTTAACAGATTCCAAAAGTGCTATTCAACACCTGGCTCGATGCACCTCGAATTTTCGAGGCACACCGATAGCCTATAGCATTTTGGAGTCGCTCCGCAAACTTAAGATGAGACATATAATTATTAAAATTCAATGGGTACCTTCTCATGTTGGAATAACTGGAAATGAGGAAGCCGATCGTCTGGCCAGAGAAGCTAGTTATAATGGAATACCATTCAAGTGCTTGCCCTTATTCACGAATTGCTTATATTTGGTCAGAGAAAAGTGCACGGAGATTTGGAAGGAGCATTTTGACGAGAGGTCATTAACTAAAGGCATCTGGTATAAGACCATACAGCCGTGCCTTACGCGTTCACCGTGGTTCGCAGACTCCGGTTTGTCTAGATCAGATGTTGTGACTGCCCTAAGACTTCGTTCCGGGCACATACCGCTAAACAGCTTTGCTTTCCTGATGGGTAAATCCAACACTCCAAATTGTGCTGAGTGTGGCGTGATTGAAGACGTTTACCATGTGTTGGCGGAGTGTGCCCGAAGCGAGGACGAAAGGGCCAGCTTAATGCTGGAATATGATGTGGTGCTAAGGGAAGTGGGCTCATGTAACTTGATTCTGGCCCGTCCTCTGTCAGATGAGGCAAAATCAATTTATAAATTAGTTAAATTAGCCATTAAGCGTAGGTAAGTTAATTTTGTGAGGCCTATGAGGGTGGCATGTTCATGTTTGATCAAACCCTCTATAAAATTAATAATGAATAAAAAATAAAAAAATAAACTATTGAAAGAGTTGACTATGTAACATACCTTGGCATTAAAATAGATGAGAACTTTTATTGGTCCCATCACATAGACTACATTTGTAGTAAATTAAGAATATTATTAAGTAAAATGTACTACTACTACTACTAAAAACCTAAGCTTTAAAGTTCCTATTAGCATATTAAGATGTATATACATGTCATTAGTAGATTCTGTAATGAGTTATGCCCTTGACAGCTATGGATTAACATTCAAAACTAACCTGAATAAATTAGAAGCTCTTCAAACCCGATTCTTAAAACTACTTGTTACTCAAAAAACCAAAAACAGTTGCAAAGGAGATTATAGGAAACTATTTAAAATATGTAAAATTCTACCGATCACAAACATGAATATCTTCTAGCAGTTAACAACCATTACATGGTACCCAAGAGCATAACTTAACTCATGTAATCAACTACCATAAAACACGATCTATGGCTGCTGGCAGATTCAGTGTGCTCAGAGTCACCAACTACTCTAAAAAAACGATTATCATACCTACTGAAAAGTCTGCCGGCAGACATAAGGAGTGAAATTAATAAAAATTGTTTTAAGAATAAATTAAGAAGATATTATTTAGGAAGGTGTTAAAGTGCTACAGTGTATAATTCTATAAGTACAAACTATCAAATGAGTGTATATGTAACCACCGACCCCACAGTCAAACCATTACTACGGTTTTGTGGGGCTTAATTTATAAGCCTTGATGCATAAGTCCGCCCATGTACCACTATTGTACATAAAGTTTAAATAAATAAGTTAATTAAGCAATATTTGAAGCTAATAAATAATAATAAAGGCGTCAAGGCTTCAAACACGAGTAAAAATCTGCAAAGTTATAAATGTTTTATATCCAAGTATTAACTTTCACGGAAATACTGGAACAGTATTCTGTATTTTTCTTTCTTCCCAGATGGATACATTTAGTATACGACTCACAGAAACGTTTCGTATTGTTTTTGCATTGAAAATAAGTTTCGAGGTTCTTGCTACTTCCCCAAGAACAGTGTTGTGCAAGAAATGTTGAAATTTTTACTTGAATTTGAGTTGGGTTCTGTTGTATTATTTCGTTCGTAACTTCTAAGAATTATTAAATTGCTTAAAACAAGTTATTCTAGGTAAATTCTACTTGAAGCGGCGGAGCGGGTCAGGGAGGCAGACCATCTCGCTGACCCGATTCGTCGCAGGAAGGCGGTGAAATGCCGACTTGATGCCGCCATAAGAGGGACCAGTGGACGATAGATCGGGGACTCTATTGTCGACGCTGCACGGTCTCTGGAGTTGTGGTGATATCCCAGTGCACCCGGATATTGCTGAAGGAGGAGGAAGCCTGGAGGCGGGTAAAGAAGAGGGAGCCCAGAAATGGGCCACGCTGGATGGGTCGCGAATGTTATGCGTAGCAGTTCTCGCGGCCCACCCATCAAGGCGAAAGTAGGTGAACAGGCGAAGTTTTTAGTGGGTGCAAGCCCCATATAACCACATCGTCTCCCCGGCGTGGCATACGTTAGGCATTTTCTTCGCAAAAAAAAAAAGAGTAAATTCTACTTTCTACTAATAAATGTATTTTTTCGATAGAAGCTTCTACCAGCTTCCCCGCGTGAAAGTCGTAACAAATACCAGAATAAAAATATACTATGTTCTATTCCAGGACATAGTCTATCTGTGTACCAAGTTTCATCTCAATAAGACGTGAAGAGGTAACAGACAGACAGAGTTACTTTTACAAATACAAATTATATAAATTCAAATTATTAACAAATACAAATGAAACAAATCTGACCGTCTGTTTATTCCGGCTAATCTCCGAAACAGCTGGACCTATTTTGAAGGAAGTTACTAACTTTAATATAATATAAGAATGGAAGTATGAATTTGCGAACAGTTGAACAAATTTAAAACACGGGTAGGTCATTGACTGGATTAGGACGTATTTTGGCAGTACGTTCCCTTGGAGTAATTTGACATTCAAGTCGGCAAAGTCGCTAGCAAAACATACATACTACAACGCTTCATATTTAAACAACTGGTGAACGATTCTACGAAGATTCAAAGAAAAACATCGAATCAGTCACAGCTTGAATCTGTATTTATTTTGCAAAAGCGTGCTGTTAGAGCCATTTATAATCTTCGTCGCCGCGATTCTCTTAGGGATTTTTTTAAAAAGATTAATATTATGACAGTAACTTGTCAATTCATTTATGAGAATATTATGTATGTAAGAAAAAATCGACATCTCTTTAACAAAATTAGTGATAGACATCATTTTAATACTAGAAATAAAAATAATTTAGATCAAACATTTTATAGATTAGCCAAAGCACGAACATCTTTCATGGGGTACTGTGTTAAATGTTACAACAAAATACCTTGTGACATATTAGAACTAAATGAAAGAAAATTTAAAACTTACATTAAAACCACACTTTGTAAACAAGCATATTACAAACTAGATGATTATATTAAAGATAAGAATGCTTGGAAACATGCTGGTCCTGCTCCATAGGACAATCGAGGGTATAGTAGAAAAAGTCAAACTTGTTTTATTTACTGGTGTACTTTCAGGTTTTTAATATGTAATTTAACTCACACACTGATCCATTGTTTTTAATTATATTGTAAATATGTGAGTACCATGTCCCTTACTAGCAAACTTAATTTTATCTCTGCTGGTATTGCTTTGTTGTACCTATAGTATATAAGTGTGTGCTGTATATTAGTGTAATGTTGGATGCATTGTGCTCACATAATATAATCAATTGATCAATGTACCTATGTATACAAAATATTGTAAAACTTATATTTGAAAAGAGTAACTATGGAGTTTCTTGTCCGTTCTTCTCCATAAGAATCTACTTTTTGCGAATGGACAACTAGAGTCACTTATATTTTAATTTTAAACTGTAAATTTGACGTTCAAAAGTGCCTTTTAATGGTCTAGTTGAAATAAATGAATTGACTTTGGCTTCAAAATTCTTGAGACTACTTCACTTGAACATTTCTTAATGCCTTGTGAACGCCACTGTGTGTTCATCAAAGTCACTCATGTGGGATTGAAACGCAAAAAACTAAATATGCTTTAAACGCATCTGCTGATACCAACCAGCTTAATCTACTGTAGCAGCTATAAAGAAAGGTAAAACCTCTCTATTGTACAATGGACCATCAGCAAGCATTTAAGTCCCCAAATGACTTTCAAAATTCGAAGATTACCAGACGATACCTTGCAAATTCCATTGTCTCCGAAGCCCGAAAATTCTCGAATCTTAAAACCTTTGTAACATTCATATGAAAATCCGTAAAGCTTAACTTTTCCAATATAACGTTGGATATCAAAGTAAACAAATGTTACAGTAAAAAATCTTGTACTTGAAAAAGTTTGAGCACGTCTTAAGCTTCCAAAGTAATACTTAACACGCACTTAAGGGTCGCGTTCCAAGACATCACGGTAAGTTGCTTCAACTTGATGTAACTTGAGTTAATGGCAACAAGACTTTTTACTCTGATGGAAAAATTCTAGGAATATTTTCCTGGCTTAGAAAGGAGGAATCTGGAAAGTTCTTTGACACAAAGGAAAATATATTTCAGCGAGTTTTGGTAATTATGGGATGAAGGAAAAAACGTGTTTTCTCGAAAAGGTTTTTTATTAAGTGAGAATGACGCTGTCATTATATGTTTCTACAAGTTTGTTATTATTATGTCAACAAATTATTATGTTTCGTATTTTGTGTTGGTCCGTATTTAATTAAAAGTATACATACAAACATGTCATCATAACTTTTACATATTTCATTTTTGCTGCCAACTTTTTGCTGAAATATAGAGAAATTAATATCAGAATGGAATGATGTAATAAAGTTAGGAATTCGTGATTAAATATTTGAGTGTGAAAGTGATTAGTTAATTTGATACTATGTTACAATATCACGTGAATTCTGCAGACATTATCTCAGTCTTATTAGTAATAGATATGACGCATTCACATCATCAAAGCGTTAATGTTGACTGACAAGCGATAATTAATTAGAGTGTTAATGATTCGTAACATAATTATTATACCTACACTGACACACGCGTCTTTAAACCATTCACTTAATACTAGAAAATTACTTTGTCACCGTCCAAATCAAAGACATAAAACTATAAAACTATAACCTTTCAAAATATAAAAATCTGCTGTTTACTACATTAATAACTAAATAACGAGACACAATAATTTTTGTGTAGTAAAATCTAAAGCACATTTTATCGTAATAAAATTGTGCGATACACACGTAATTTCAGCTATCAGAATTTGTAGGAGCAAAATGTTTCTACTGAACGATTTTTCACAAAGATTACGTCATGTATGGTCCTAACTTCGGTACTTTTACGTTCGTAGCAAGCAACCCAATTCCTTACTTTATGTCTCTCCCCGCTGTTGCGTCAAATAAAACATTACGTCTAGATATAAGTTTCAAGAGCAGATGTGACCAAATGCCGAGACCCCTCCATTCCATCTCTGTCTCAACATTTACTGTTTCATCTAACGGGTTTGATAGACCTACTTATGATGGATGGTGTGGTATAGCATTTTAGTGGTGGCCCCGCCTGTCTAAGTTTTTAGGGTTCCATCCGAATATCTATTACAAAGTTGAATAACTTTTGTGAGTTACAAAATATGAATAGTTTTTGGAAATTTTATGAGGGGTGTCGCAAGGTTCATGTTTCGACCGGTCTTGTTTCAAAGTTTTATTGTTATTCTTTCGTTAGTTTGGAAGAGTGTGTAAAATATTCAATATGTTCAGCGTTTTCAATGTTGATTTATGAATGATACGGTGTACAAAATGTATTAAATATTTTGTAAAATTCAATAAAAATATGTTTAATAGACATTTAAATATTATAATTATTAGGGAATTATATTTTAATGACTGATAGCCGACCAACAGTAGTAAGGACATGATGATTTTTGAATAATGTAATTTTTGAAGTTGTATTACTATCGAACTAATGGCAATTACTAATCTGTGATCTTGTTGTGTAATCTATTTAGATAGTGCTCATCTATTTCAAATGAAAATTCGATGAGAGTTGGTCTGAAGCATAAAAGAAAACTGATTCAATATCAGGATATTTCGGTATTCCAGTTAAAAGTATTCAGTTTCGTTATTACAGGTTTGAGTTGCATCCAGTATATTCAATGCGCTGTTATTGTAGCCAGTGTTTCCGAAATTCATTGTTGTAATCGGAGCAAGCCGCTTGATTTTAAAAGCTACAGAAATACGTAAACATGCGATGTTATTTTTACCATATATATTCTTGTTTATGGTAACTAAATGTAATGTTTGAATAATAGTAGTAGTAAAGAAACAAAAAAAAGTGATTGTACGTAGGTATCAGAAGAAAGTGAAGGTAGTGAAGTATGTAATAGTTTAAATTAAATGTGAAATTTTGCGAGGTTGGATTGATTTTTGTAATCCTTTCATACAAAAACTACACAACGGATTTGAATGAAGGGTAGGGGTTCATATACTTTATGACCAGGATTAACACATAGTAGTACAGGTTGACAAAGGTTCGAAGCTAATTGGATCCCTATATCTCTGAATAATTGTTAAATGTCCATATATATGTGTAACCGGAAAATTGCCAACACCGTAAGATTGTAAAATATCGCGTGAAATTAGAAACTATTTTTTCTCAATAAGACACGGATATATTGGAAACTATTAAATTTGGATGGGATTTATTGTGTAAAAAACGTTTTTTTCATGATATATCGAAAAATTATAATAAAGACAATTGAAATATTACGGTGTCTGCAATTTTCCGGTGACATATATGCAAAACTCTGTTACTTACAAGAAACATTTCGTACAAAGTGACAATCCCGATGTCGCCTTGCCTTTAAACCAGCTCCCAAACATAAAACTATGAGATATCATAAAACATATAAAACTAGAAGATATAAGGCGGGTCAACTTGGGTTGATTTTACGATGTCATACTTATATTATACTTTCATGTTGGCTATGAATTTTGCTCTTTATATCGCGGGCAAGTTTGATGAGCGGGCTATATTAACATGTATATAGGCCATATTTTGTGTGTTATTATTTTTATCGCTTCATCTAGACTTGCGTCGTTTGGTGATTACTTTGACATTGTTCGGGAACTCAGACTCTCTCACACGGACAAACGACATTGACAACGATTTTTTTTTAAATGACTTATCGCACCATTGTTGTCTGTGGGAGCCTTAACTATAACTAGACTCTCTCCACCATTTCCAGGCCGTATAATAATATTAAACACTCTTTGTTTAAATACTTTGACTCAAGGTATTTTTGGGCCTCTTGATTAATCTTCATTGTTATCTAGGCAGATGATGTTCTCAATAATTCAAAATTTAATAATTACAATACAAAATATAGTAAGCATTATTAGTAATTCAATGTCTTCAACCACTGACTAATTTATTGAGTGTACCGACTTACATCAAGACGTGTACCTTGATTTAGCTACTTTAAAATCTTCAAATAATACAATAGAATAAGATCTTTTATAATAAATACAACGCATCAAAAACAAACAATACCGTTTCTACAAAAAACTAAAACATGGCCCCTATTTTATTAAAAAAATAATAATAAAAAAGAAAGAATCATACCAATTAGTGGATTCTAAATTTAAATTCTCTATCGATAGTTCGAATTATGAATCTACTAATTATTGCGTTTGTTTAATGATTAAGCTTGCTTATCTATCTTCTATCTATATATATTTAAAAATGAATCCCTTTTTCCCTTGGGCACGGCATCACGCGTGAACGACTGTACCAATTTCGCTAATTCTTTTTTTGTTGTGTTTGTTAGTGTCAGGAGTAGGTCCTTATGAAAAAAAAAATACATCCGGGCGAAGCCGGGGCGGGCCACTAGTCTATATATATAAAAATGAATCCCTATTTCCCTTGGTCAAGGCATCACGCGTGAACGGCGGGACCAATTTCGCTAATTCTTTTTTTGTTGTCTGTTATAATCAGGAGAAAGTTCTTATGAAAAAAATAATGAAAAAAATATACATCCGGGCGAAGCCGGGGCGGGCCACTAGTCTATAATACAAAGCGCTTACTATACTTACTTTTAGTTACTTCATATTTTTTTATTATTATTTTATTATTTTCAAATATTGCTTAATTAACTTATAAACTAAGCCCCACTAAACCGTAGTAATGGTTTGACTGTGGGGTCTGTGAGTCTCTACATATACACTCATTCGTTTATTTGTCAAAAGTCAAAAGTCAAAAGTCAAAACGTTTATTTCAATTAGGCCATTAAACGGCACTTTTGAACGTCATCATTTACAGTTCAGTAAAATAATAATGTTACATTAATAAAGTGACTCTACTGTCCATTCGGAAAGGTAGATTCTTATGGAGAAGAACGGACAAGAAACTCCATAGTTACT
This sequence comes from Mamestra configurata, assembly GCA_002192655.3. Lineage (NCBI taxonomy): Eukaryota > Metazoa > Arthropoda > Insecta > Lepidoptera > Noctuidae > Mamestra > Mamestra configurata. The sequence goes on from NDFZ01005373.1 coordinate 129,266, forward strand.
CTTTTCAAATAATGATTTTACAAAATTTGGTATACAAAAATTAATTTAATATTATGTGAGGACGATGCACCCAGAGTATGCTACTTAAAGAACAAAGTATCACCAGCAGAGGTAAACTTATTAATTTCCTAAAGAAATTTAGGTAAATTGTACTCACATATTTACAAACATTGGAACCATTAATTAAATTTGTACTTAAAGAATTATATACTGTAACACTTTAACACCTTTCCAAATAATATCTTCATACTAACGTGTAAGAAACGTAAGAAACAGTCGAATTTATAATTTTGTATAGCGTTATGTCTTAATAGTCTCCCACTTTTTCAGATTCATGCTAAAAAATCTGAAAAAGAGGAATCCAAAAAAAAAGTACTGGTTTTGTTGTGTTCTAGAAAGATGATCCACACAGAGCCAAAAACAGTACCTTTTTTTGTTAAGGATGGGAATCAAATGACTTCTTCCGCTCTAGGTGGAGTGGTAGGGCGTGTCAGACTATTACCGACTAAAACCCATCCGTGTTCCTTCTAAAGCTCTTTGCGCCCCAGGACCGCGGTGACTCTTTCGAACAAATTCCGCAACCCTGGAAAACCAGTATCCTAAACATTGAAAAAGCTAACTATTACCGACTAAAACTCATCCGTGTTCCTTCTAAAGCTCTTTGCGCCCCAGGACCGCGGTGACTCTTTCGAACAAATTCCGCAACCCTGGAAAACCAGTATCCTAAACATTGAAAAAGCTAACTATTACCGACTAAAACTCATCCGTGTTCCTTCTAAAGCTCTTTGCGCCCCAGGACCGCGGTGACTCTTTCGAACAAATTCTGCAACCCTGGAAAACCAGTATCCTAAACATTAAAAAAGCTAACTATTACCGACTAAAACCCATCCGTGTTCCTTCTAAAGCTCTTTGCGCCCCAGGACCGCGGTGACTCTTTCGAACAAATTCCGCAACCCGGGAAAACCAGTATCCTACATTAAAAAAGCTACCCCAAAAATAAAGCGCAAAAAGCAAGCACGCGCTAAGTGAAACTGAACCCCTTTGGACAAGTGATCATGATTAATTGCCGACTCATCAATAACCTTGTCAACGGCTAGCGATTAGCGATAGATGGCGCCACAGCTATACACAGGCTTGTTTCTAAGGTAATCTAGGATGGAGGATTTCGTTTGATGTCGTTAGTTTTTGGGGTTGAATGCGGAAATAAGGTGATTGTGAATGCCTGGTGAGGTTTCAAGCGATTTTTCTCAAGTGATCCATTTCTAAAGGAACTGTACTTTTTCAAAATTAAAAAAATGGGGCAGTCTTTGGGGACTGCCGATAGAAGTGTAAACTAAGCGAAAGTTAAAGCGTTCGGTGACGATGACGCGAGTTCCATGATTTTTGTTTACCCAAAAAGTGCTCAACGCACCTAAAGAAGTTTTCACTTCAAAAATATTTTACACATCTATGCCTTAATGAAATTAAATTAAAAAAATGTTTTGAATCGTAATCCGATAAGATACCTACTTTCAGAGATTCATCTTCATCATCCACAGCTCATCTTGGCCCACTGCTGATTTGGAGATTCACGGATGACGGAGAGAAATCACATGACGGAAGTCGGATGTAGTGCGTAAACTACCACACAGTTATTAATTTGTACTAAGTTCGGTCATTTTTTTTGGGCTTTTATCAAAGATGCCCCATCTTACCCTTTTACATTAATTGGTTTACTAAAACAGTATTAGTTTATAATATTACTTAATAATTAACGAATTAGAGGTTCTGTTATCCGCTCTAAGTTTGTGATTTTTAGGAATCCATTTCTTCCTCAGAACCATTGATTGTCCTAACTTACAACATTCTAAGAAAAGGTAATCAGTCTTGTTTGGTCATGCAAATTATTTTATTTTTCTCGTTTTAGATTTGCTGACAGCATCCACGACATTTAATATTATAGACAACATGTGATTTCAAAAGAGTACAAAAGGGTAAACACTGAATAGCCTTATTTATAAAAATCTCACTATACTGAAAAACAGACTCTTTCTTAATAAAAAAATCTCAATGGAAGTGTTTTTAATTCAGTTTTAAAAGAACGGCTTAAAAACAAAACATTACAAGTTGCATAAAATCTTGTCAAAACATCTTCACTACAGTGCGAAAATAATCTTTACCACCCAAGGGCATTAATGACACAGAAATCCAACGGCTTCGAAACATGTTAACACACTACTCAGAATAATTAATAAGCACACATCACCTATAGGACTCGGCATAGGAAAAATCCGTTATTAATCTGAAAATAAAAGGAGCCAGTGACAATATTTTCCGTCCTTTTTCTGTGATGACATTTTTGTGCCATGATTATTTGCAACGATGTTTTCATGAAACCTTTGAATGTGGTTGATATTTATGGAATACTGCTGATTTGGTTTTTCAGTACAATTGTTTTCGGAAAATCGGTTGTCTTCTGTCGGTATATTTACTCAAAAAGTACGTTAAAAATATGAACGGGGTCTGCAGCTGACACGAAGCACCTACTGTCAACATAATATCAGCCTTTGTGGTGTTGCCATCATGGATTCGTTGTGAAAAAGGGATTGTGATATTCGTCTTTTATCGCCGCGTCACTCTGTCTTATAACGAAATGATAACGGCATTGTACGTCACTTATGGGGATGGCGATGGGACGTGACAATAGTAAGTTTTTAATATCACCACTGCATTTGTGTCGTCTCACAAAATTTTAACTCTTCTATCCGGTGTAGAGTAAAAATAAACAAATAATTGCTCCGTCTCTTTCTCACAGCGGAATCATGATAGCATTGGCACGTCATTCTAGTAACTATTTGATATAAGCACTTTATTTATGTCGTCTCATAAATTATGCAGACATTTAATAAAATAATCACAAACTTCATTCAAGATATATTCATCATCATCATATCAGCCGAAAGACGTCCATTGCTGGAGATAGGTCTCCCCCAAGTGTCGCCACAACAATCGGTCCTGTGCGTCTCGCATCCATCGGCTACCCGCGACCCTCACCAAGTCATTGGTCCACCTTGTGGGAGGCCTTCCAACACTGCGGACTCCTGTACGCGATTATAACGAAATGATAAATAACGGCATTGTACGTCACTTATGGGGATGGCGATGGGACGTGACAATAGTAAGTTTTTAATATCACCACGGCATTTGTGTCGCCTCATAAAATATTAACTCTTCTCTCCTGTGTAGAGTTAAAATAAATAAATAATAGCTCCGTCTCTTTCTCACAGCGGAATCATGATTGCATTGGCACGTCATTCTAGTAACTATTTGATATAAGCACTTTATTTATGTCGTCTCATAAATTATGCAGACATTAAATAAAATAATCACAAACTTCATTCAAGATATATTCATCATCATCATATCAGCCGAAAGACGTCCATTGCTGGAGATAGGTCTCCCCCAAGTGTCGCCACAACAATCGGTCCTGTGCGTCTCGCATCCATCGGCTACCCGCGACCCTCACCAAGTCATTGGTCCACCTTGTGGGAGGCCTTCCAACACTGCGTCTTCCTGTACGCGGTCGCCACTCCAGAATTTTTCAGCCCCATCGACCATCTCTTCTGCGAGCAATGTGCCCTGCCCACTGCCACTTCAATTTGGCGATCCTTTGGGCTCAAAAACACATTTCGAATAGCCAAACCCATTGTTGTAGTAGCAACACTGAAAATTAACTTAGGCTAATATTTAAGTTGAACAAAACACTACTTACTTACATCATTGAAGTACTTAGGTAATTATTATACTCTCGCAAAATAATTAATTTTAGATCTTCTCCTACTAATTATTATTTTTTATTTTTTAAAAAAAAAACGTTGCCCCTCACTAGGATTTCTCCTGTATCGTGGGTGCGTTTACATACATACAAAGTCACATACACACACAGCCAGACCCGGCACAACTATCTGTAGGCCATACAAATAATTGTTCCGTGCGGGAATCGAACCTGCGACACGCAGCGCAGCAGTCAATCGTTCAACCACTGTTATTAAAATCCTTACTGAATAATGTAATAAGAAGATTACTTGAGACGGCAGGAAACAATACAAAATGCATTCCTTAAGATTTTTTAGCAGCCACTTCACATTCGAGTACGTTATAAGAGGTATAACAGCTCACGTATCGAATTGTTATTTTATAACGAGTTCAAAGTTCTTGGAGTTGAACTCTACTATCTTTCTTATTTTTATTAGTTTTATGAACACTGTTTATGGCAAAGAATTAAATTAAAAAAGCGAGTTTTAAGGCCTGTTCTATGGTTTTTGAATTTACATTGATATACCGGATAAGTAAATGTTATTCGTGCAATTGCGTACCATAAAACAAAAAAAAAGAACTTTTTTTAAATAGTAGGTAATAAAACCGGCCTAGTGCATGTTGGACTTGCACACGTAGGGTTCCGTAGAATTAGCCGAAAAGAACATGTTTCTTGTATACCCTTTTATTTTTAATTTAATTGTTATTATTTATTGTTATAGCGGCAGCAGAAATACACACTGTGAAAATTTCAATTGTCTACCTATTACGGTTTTTGAGATAAACTGAACCAAATAATTTATTGAAAAATAAAAAGACCTACTTGTTTGCGTAGTAATAAGTACAGTCAACAAAGCTATTTGGTAATACGGGCAAAAATGTTAATTTTTCCGCTGCACTGTCATCTTTTTAAGCTTATGACATACTTACGAGTGTGGTGTAAAATATTTGTCTACTCAGTACACTTACAATACAACATTGTTTAAAAGTAGTTGCAAATTAGCTACCTTCATACCAAATAGCTTTGTTGACTGTACATGGACAGATGTAGTATCACATTCCTTCCACGAAATTAAACTTCACTAATTAGACTTCGAGGGATATCTAAGTTTTGCTCAATATCCACACGACGATGTCAAGGTATACGTTTCCAGTGTAACTTGAACTTACATTGTACAGGCTTTCAATACAATAAGCGGTCAGCTTATTTTGGAACTGTAATGTAATGAAGTTTGTGTATATATCTATAGTTCAATATAGAGAGAATGTTTGTGGAACTTTCAGACTCTGGAGACAACTAATATGAAGTTTTAGAACTCCAAAATGTGTCTAGAATCTAGACCACATCTGATTTCATCGGTAGAACTGTCATTTAGTTCTTAATATTGTGTTGTTTTTAAGAGGTATTAAGCTGGCTTAACCTTTTCTCAAATATTATTAAGTAGTTGCCGGCTTTCAGTCCAGTTCCAGTACTTTTTTCTTGAAGCAGCTTCTGTATTGTTTTCAAAGTCAAAGTCAAAGCATTTATTTAAAAAAAAAACCATTTACAGGTACTTCTGAATTGTCAAAGTCAGTCAGTTAAAAAGATAAAGCTACTTGGACGTTCCAAAACATAGATATATATGGAGAAGAACACGGACACTCTTTGAAACCACTTTATATTTTACTAATTACTTGGTAACATTAACCTTGTTGCTTCTACACTTCTCATCAAAAAAATCGAAACACCTCGCAGTTTATGATTTGATAAGGATTATCAGAAAAATGTGTATATTTAGGAATAAATGTAAAATGTCATTTAATAGTGAGTAGTATGAGGTTTTTAAATCCTAATGTTAATGTTCTAAATTCAAATTAAGTCTTCATAGGTTTCGTATTTTGTATAATGAGTAATTTTTACCCTGTATGGAATATGAAGGAAATGGGTAAAACAACACGCGTAAATGAAAAAAAATGTAAGAAACGTTTATTTAATAACTTGTATTCCCTCCGCGAGCTCTTATTACTGCTTCCATACGGTTCTTCATCGATCGGATGAGAGTCACGATCACATGTTGTGGTATATTATCCCATTCCTCTTGGATTGCATTTTGCAGCTGGCTAAGTGTTTCTGGGGCTGGATCTCTTGCTCGAATTCGTCTCTTTAATTCATCCCATAGATGTTCAATGGGATTCATGTCCGGGCTTCTTGCTGGCCATACCATAATGGAGATACCGACTTCGGTAAGATAATCTCGTACGACGCCCGCGGTGTGAGCTCTAGCATTGTCGTGCATGAATATGAAGTCGTTGCCAATAAAATGTGCATAGGGCATCACATGAGGTTCAAGACACTGTTCGATGTACCGATGAGAGTTTAGTGCAGGCAGCCGTGGCCCAGATACAAAGGCAAGTTCTGTCTTACCGTCGGCGCTGATTCCTCCCCAAACCGTCCACGAACCGCCACCATAGCTGACCTTTTCTTCAATGCAGCATTGTGCAAAGCGTTCTCCATCTCTTCTGTAGACCTTGTTCCTTCCGTCGTTACCATACAGCATAATTTTACACTCATCAGAAAACAGTACTTTGCTCCACTGAAGGTATGACCAAGTTAGGTGCTCGCGTGCAAAGTTAAGGCGCGCTCTTCGATGGTCTGCAGTTAATTTCGGCCCATTCGCTGGCTTATGCGGTGCCAATCCGCGTTCCTTCAACCTTCTTCTTATTGTAGAGTCACTTACAGCTACTCTTCGTACAACGCGAAGCTGCTGCTGCAGTTGAAAAGCGTTAAGGCGTCGATTTCGTAAAGAGGTTGTTACAATAAATCGATCATCTCGCTCAGAAGTGACCCGATTCCTGCCAGATCCTGAACGGCGCGTGAACGAACCAGTCTCCCGATAGCGTTTGTAGACTCTATGAACAGATGATAAGCTTAGATGCAATCTTGCAGCCACAACACGCTGACTAAGTCCAGAATCCAGCAATGCCACCACTTGGGCGGCTTCTGCGGGCGAAGTATCCATATGTTTTAGAAAAAAAAGTTTTTTCAGACGTCCCAAAGTCACAGTAAATGAAATAAGAAACAAAAAGTTTAAAGACAAGCGCTAATTTTAGTTTTTAAACGAGAAACGTACTCCAACCCTAAATACACATTTGTCTCAAAACAGTGATTAATTTCATTTATAGGATAAACAAATGAAATTCTAATTTCGAATTTTGATTTTTTTCTTCTTACTGTAATGACCAAACTGCCAGCTACACAATAATGTTTTTTTTTTCATGGAATTAATTCTCTTTTGTAAAAAATTAGGACAAAAACAATAAAAACGAAAGTGTTTCGATTTTTTTGATGAGAAGTGTATTTTACATCCACAGCCCATAACGAACACGGCACACCTTGGAAAGACTGGTAATCACATTTTCTGACTTCTAACTACCCTCAACGACTTTCAAACATGTCACATCAAATGACAGCCGTAGCCAGCACGGCTGTCATTTATTTATTATTTATTATATACTTTATTGTACACCTCATAATAAGAACAGGACAATCATACATAAAATAAGTGCATTTGAACATCTTTGAACGCTTTGTCTGTCATTTGAACGTAAATGCCGAGACTCATAAGGGGGGGACTGATCGGTGTTACGGGGCGTAATGTAACATGTTACAAAGCGAGCATTCGTGCAGTCAGTACGTGGAAACGAGCTCGAAAATGATGTGTATGTGTATAATATATAGAGATATGCGGTACAGAGATTAAAGTCCCGCATACGCCACTGGAGAGGGAGGATTCTCCGACCAGACGGTTGTTGTGTCTGGTGGGCAACTGCCCGATAGTTAGTATTCGGACTGTTGTACATGTTCAAATTGCACGGAGAATTTGCTTTCGCGATGTAGGATTTCGTTGGTAGTTCATTGCTGACTGGATAGGTGGCGTTACGGTTCTTTTTGTTGACGGTACAAATTTCGTTTCTTAGTTTTTCATGTGGCGGCCTTGGTGCCGCTTAAGAACGTTTGTATGAAATGCCGTACGACGTAAACGCTCTTAACTGCTGAATGAATGCGAACTACATATGGCCCACGGGTAGACCAATACATGGATTAGGTTACATCTTGATCCCCGTAGTAATATCCCATGATTGCACAAGTTTGCATATTATTTTGGTTTTTAAACCACACGGCACTATGTAGGAGAGCGCGGGGCTAAACATGCCGCGGGGTAGTTGTTCCGATGTAATTTAAATTTTTAAATTACTGGACGTTACTGGCCAAACTAAGATAGTTGCTATCGGTGCACTGCAGCGTTTCGTTTTATAACAAATTTACTTGATATATTTATCATTTTTTTTCATAAAGCCTACTTCAATCGAAACAACTTCCCCGCGGCACGTATAGCCCCGCTCTCTCTACATATGAATTTTCACAAATCCTAAACTTTATAATAAATCCTAAAACAAAACTAATACTTTAGCTAAATGGTATTCGTTTGCATAGTAACAAGTTAGGGCACACGCCCGATATTTGGATCAAACTTCCTTAATTAGGCAACTCGTGTGATATCCGTGGCACATCTGCTACTAATAGTTTGTAGGGTGATACTGAGTTTGCGAGTTGTGGGATTATTTTTGATTTATTTTCTGGGTTTACGAAATATGGGTTCGAGTGGTTTTATTCCGTTTACATTTTTAGTATTCAATCAAATATGATTTACATCTTCAACTGGCAAGATTTTGACCATGGGTAATGTAAACTTATTATTTATGGATTCATAACATTTGAAGACATTCATAATTATGATTTATTTCTTTCTAATGGTTCCGTACTTAAAGTATAGAAACGGAACCTTTATTGGATCACTCGTGTGGCTGTGTGTATAATCGCCTGTCTGTCTGTCTACCCGTCTGCCACAGCTAATTTAAGTTCCAAATCTACTGGACCGATTTCGTTGATATTATTTTAAACTAATATCTTTAACGTATGACACCCCCGTGCCTCGTAAAGTACGTTAAAACGATAGTCCTGCGCCTGATCAATCTCTGGTCGTGACGAATTATCGTACCATTGGACTATGAGAGTTAGGGAACATAGAGCGCACCTACTTGTGAACTATAATTATCTCCTGCGTACATGGCTAACATCACTATCGCACATCCAGACTTTTGGCAAATTAGTTACAGTTCCATAGTAGACTCTTTAGTTGATATTTTTTCCCAGAATGTATCTTATATTTATCGCGCTATAACAAAAAACAATAATAAATCAATAAAAATATCCCTCTCTCGTAAAGGAAACGTGATTTTCCGGTTTGTGGAACTATTCGAGCGCAAATCCGAGTCACACTTGGCTGGTTTTCTTTTATCATTAACAGGTTTTTCTTAAACTATTATCTTGTTGATGTGATTATCGATGGAGCACACTTGCCTAGTGACAATTTTCTGGCAGTACCAGGGCTATTTATTGTTATTATTTTGATAGTCTCGCGTTTGATCAAAATCTTGCAAAATCAGCATGCTTGCCTTGTGACAGTTTTCTGGCAATACCAGGGCTATTTTTTATCATTATTTTGATAGTCTCGCGTTTGATCAAAACCTCACCTGATGGAAAGTGATGACGTGGTTGACAATGCAGCATGCTTGCCTAGTGACAATTATCTGGCAGTACCAGGGCTATTTTTTATTATTATTTTGATAGTCTCGCGTTTGATCAAAATCTCACTTGATGGAAAGTGATGACGTGGTTGACAATGTAGCACGCTTGCCTTGTGACAATTTTCTGGCAGTACCAGGGCTATTTTTTATTATTATTTTGATAGTCTCGAGTTTGATCAAAATCTCACTTGATGGAAAGTGATGACGTGGTTGACAATGCAGCACGCTTGCCTAGTGACAATTTTCTGGCAGTACCAGGGCTATTTATTGTTATTATTTTGATAGTCTCGCGTTTGATCAAAATCTCACCTGATGGAAAATGAAAAACAGTGATCCTACTGTTCAAATCAAACCTATTTCAGCACAAATAAATCCCCTGAAAATAAACGCAAGCTCTCAGTTTCGTCCCGGTTGTTAAAGCCCCACAAACTATTCTTAGTAAGTTCGTTAATTAGAGAAGTTAGATCAACAGCCGCAGCCTCAGTTGCATGCGGCTAGCTGTAAATGGTGCTGACGTACAAGTCTCTGAGGGCTAGCGGAATGGCGTTTTGATAGCTGAATAACTTTATGATTAGAATATAAAGTTTTTAGTCAACTGCCCCGAAGTACGGAGATGTTTTTTAATGTGCGAATGTGTGTTGTAACTTTGAATGATAGATTAAGGAATCTTAACTAACACTATGAATATGTTTGTTACCTCTTCACGTCTTAACGACTGAATGGATATGGATGAAACTTTACACACGTGTAGACCATGTCCTGGAATAGAACATTAGATATTTTTAATCCCGGGGGTATTTTCTCTTGGTTTAATTCTCCACTTTCACGCAGGCGATACAGCTGACATAATCTTAAGGTTAAGGTTACGATTATTACGATTTCAACAAAGGAGGTTGTTTTCGAATGTTATATTAGAAGCACATATTTTTTTCCGTTTTCTTTGAATCTATAAGTAAAGAAATAATTTCTAAGTTTTTTTTTCAAAATTTCATAATTTTTTATTTGAAATAAATTTACCTCAACTAATTTGTTTACAGAGGTTGTTCTAGAAGCTCATGGTCATATTTAAGGGTGATGTTGCAGCTTATATATTTTAAGTAAAAAACAGCAAAACTCCATGCAACTTTATAAAAAACGATTCTTTGCAACGGGCAGGTAACCTATTACTTGTGGAAATGTAATTGTTGTTCACAGCCTGCCATATTATAAAAATACATCAAAATGCGGTAGCTGCTTTGTATCAGACATTCATAAAAATTCCCGATAGTGCAGAATTTATAAAATGCGGATACATTCCTAAAATGACTTTTGAATATATTAGCACTGTGCAATAACAATTCTCTCAATTAATAAGTTAATGATGATTTCCCATCCCTAAAATAAAAAAAATAAAAAAGGGCTAACTAAATAAATTCCTTATTTTTACGCAAGTGGCGTCTAATTAGGCGTCGAAGTCTACATCGCTGTTATCCGGAAACATGTCCAGAAGACTGGCAGCATTGCCACGTTAAATGGCAATACTAATTCATATAGCAAAGAACGAGCCAGCCTTCAAGTCACGCAAACTTTCAAAGTCGATGAAAAATCAAAGAAAACGTTTCCACCACAACTGGTTCAAAGCTCCAATAATATTACAGTATTTTCGCCGCTTGAAGGCCTCAGCAACATTTAATTAATTCATATCATATTCTGTTAAACCTTCTGATAGACCTCTATTAAACCCAAGTCTTGAGAAAATATTTACCTTTTAAACTTTTACGTAAAAACTTCAATGTTATTCGAAACGAGAAGGTTAAAATTTCATGCTTTGAAAATATAAATGGTTCAGATGGAGCTGCTGGCAACAAAAATATATGATTCCTTCTGTTCGAATTCAAACTGATTTTGGTATATCATTCTTAGGTGATTGCTACAAATGCCTGATCGGTATGTACATCTACACTAATATTATATAAAGAGGAAAAATTTGTATTTTTGTGTGTTTATTTTTGTAATGAAAAAACTCAAAAACTACTGTGCCGATTTCAAAAATTTTTTCACCATTGGAAAGCTACATTATCAGCGAGTAACATAGGCTATATTTTATCCCCCTACTCCCACGGGAACGGGAACTATGCGGGTGAAACCGCGTGACGTCCGCTAGTGTCTTATTAAGCTTTTGCCCACGACTTCGTACGCGCATATCCCGTTTTTTCCCATTCCCGTAAGAATTTAGTCCCTTACACTCCTCAAGGAACCTACATGCCAAATTTTATCTACCAGCGAGCAGTAATTTCGGCTATGCGTTGTCTGTCAGTCAGTCAGTCAGTAACGGAATTATTTTATGTATTGGGATTGATTCGATATGTTTTTAGCTTAATTATAGTATCGACGTCACAAGTGATGGCGACGGGGTATCAAGATAAGGAATATCAGATCTTTAAATGTGTTACGTGCAGTGTGTAAGCTATCATTTGACGCTGGTCTCAGTGGGATACGTCAGTAGGTGGTTTCCGGGTATCTTTTGCGCACGTTCAAAGGGGTTTTCCGGGCACTTTGGACAGGGTAAGCCATGGCAGACTTGCGTTTTTTGAAGATAATCAACGCAATGGTGACATCAAATCTGTGATTGAACTAAAGTAAACACCACCAACTGTAATCAATTGAAAAGTCATTTCTTTGGAAGTTTTTAGTCGTTGTTACTGGACGATTTAAAAAAAAAAGTATTTTTTTTTTTAAATATTTTTTCGTTAATGTATATCAACTATCTAACATCACTCTTTAATATGACCACGCACTTTAGGAACACCTTGTATAGCATACGGGACTGAACTTTCACAAACCCACATATCCATTTAACAAAAACTTTTACAACAAACTGAACCTTTCTATCAACGTATACATTCAACCAAAAATACACGACTTCAAAGAAGACTCAAGGAGCAAAAAAGATATTATCAAAGTGATGATTCTTCTACTCATTCTGTCAATAAAATGTTTATAACTATTGACACTATGCACCCCACGCTTTTTTACAATAATGTACATACTTTTCTTTTTTACACTATTCTTAATCAAATTTATTAAATTTTATTTTCTGGTTTTTAGTTGGATTTTTCTATAAAAGCGTGTTTTTTTAGTTTTTTAAACTATTATTTTTTTATTTTTGTTAAAGATTAGTTAAATAGAATATGTGTGTTTTTGTGAACAATAAAAGAGTGTGTATTTATGGATAATGTTTTGCTTTGTTGGAATATTTTTTAATTTTAATTATTTAATCCTGGCGAATCTAATTAGGATAATCGGATATTTTAATTGAATTCTTGCATTGTCATCGATCCTTGACAGGTGTGCAAAGTTTGAACTAAATCTGATCCTTCAAAGTAGGGCAAAATCGAGCTCAAAAGGGTCGGTTACAGACAGACATACAAACAGACATGCAAACATATAGGTGAAGCTAATAAAAGCGTGTTAAAAATAACTAACCGTCCCCGTCAAATAAAAACGATTAGTAGTAACAATTGATCGAAAAAACCCAATTTAACTAAGTTTTTAACACAATTTTAAACACTGTTCGAGGTTAGGTGCTTCCCGTCACTTGGAACATTCACCTATAATATCTCGTTAGAAAAAAGAAAGAAAAGTAGTTTATTTGGCACACATCATTATAAACAATTCAATGAAAGTTCAATGAAATTCAAGAAAAATATGATGCCCTAGAAAAAGAATTAAAAGAAATAGAAAGTAACATTATAAAAAACAATTCAACAAAAGACAAGCTAGGACCAAAAGCCCGAAATTTAATCGAACAAAGAAAGATCTTGTTTAAAGACAGGAAAAACAATAGACAGGATATAGTAAAGCTAAGTAAAGAAATAAATTTGCAAATACGCAAACATAGACAGTTTAAAAGAACAGAAACAGTCAACTTTTATATAGAAAAATCAGGTGGTGTTAAAAAAGCATGGCAGCAATTGAGAGAAACCATAGATTGGATCGAAAACATGACACACAGAGAATCTAAGCGGAACAAGACAAACAGAATCGAAATAATGAAAATCGCAACCGATTACTACCGTGAGCTATATAGTGATGAGGGAGTACTGACTGAACCAAGTCAACAAACTGTCTATATGGACAAAGAGGAGGAAGAGATCCCAAATATAATGCGAGAAGAAGTAACCAAAGCAATCAACTCACAGAAAAGAGGAAAAGCACCGGGTGAAGACCGCATATCTAACGAACTCCTAATTGGGACATCTGTCAAAACATTAAACATCATCACACAGTTATTCAATGAAATCTTACATACAGAATACATACCTCATCAATGGACATCGTCAACCATAGTACTTCTACATAAAAAAGGAAAGAAGAATGATATCGCTAATTATAGACCCATCAGCCTGATGTCCAACATTTATAAAATATTTTCTAAAATACTTCTTGATCGCTTAACAATGATTTTGGACGAAAACCAACCAAAGGAACAAGCTGGATTTCGAAAGGACTTTTCAACGCTCGATCATATTCATACCATAAAACACGTTATCCAGAAAAGTAATGAATATGGAATTAACTATTATCTGGCATTCGTAGATTACAATAAAGCGTTCGACTCACTTAAACACGCAAAAATATGGGAAGCGTTAGAGACACAAGGAGTGGACAAAAAATATATACGTGTCATTAATAACATATACAAAAGCATGGAAGCTAGAATACGAACAGAAAGGGTGGGTGAAGTTTTTCCTATAAAAAGAGGAGTTAGACAAGGAGACCCACTGTCACCCAAACTTTTCTCGGCAGTTCTTGAATACGTATTTAGACGTCTCGAATGGCACAATTATGGACTAAATATCAACGGAGCTCAACTAAACCACCTGAGGTTCGCAGATGATCTGATACTTATTTCAAACAACGCGACAAGTCTACAAGAAATGCTCGAACAATTGGTACATGAAAGTGGAAATGTTGGACTGTCAATGAACACCTCAAAAACTAAATTAATGACAAACGTTGAAAAAATCCCTATTGTAGTCAATGGTACAACGATAGAATACGTTGACGAATACACCTATCTTGGTCAAATAATATCTCCAAAAGACCTCACAACAAAAGAAATAAACAATAGAATTAATTTGGCTTGGAAAAGATACTGGTCTCTAAAAGAAATAGTGAAAAATCCCCATGTACCACTTAAATGTAAGAAGAAAATATTCGATTCATGTATTCTGCCCATTATGACTTACGGATGCCAAACTTGGAGTTTAACAGAACACAATATACATAAATTAGAGACCTGCCAACATAGCATGGAAAGAAGCATGCTCAATATTAAACTACGAAATAAAATAAAAATAGAAACAATTCGTAAACAGACCGGCGTTACAGGTGTGACATATTGTATTAAGAAACTTAAATGGCGATGAACAGGTCACATGATGAGAAACAAAAAAGAGAAATGGGCTAAGGAAGTAACTGAGTGGTATCCAAGACAGTACAAAAGGAAAAAAAGGGAGGCAACGTCGTAGGTGGGAGGATGATATTAAAAGAGCAGCAGGCATTATGTGGAGAAGGAAACACATGATCGCACTATGTGGCAAGCTTTAGGGGAGGCCTATGCTGGGAAGCAAGACAATCTTCGCGAAACTGGTGTCTAGTAATAAAATTAAATATTTAGAAAAACTTATTTGTAAGATTGTTAATTAAAGGCTATTATTATTATTATTATAAACAATAACATCGTGTGCCCCGCGACTACACCTAATAGATTCAGTTCAGCAAAATGCCAGACAACTAGTAGTTGCCTGACGCTGGTTTTCAACTGAACCTTACGTTGAAGTGTACGGATGTAAATCAGGTATGTGAGGTGATAAATATACAAATAAATAGATACACTTAATAATATGTTAATGTGTCGTAATAATTTGCTGTTTAGTGATAGTTAAGTTTTGCGGAAATTACAGAGAAAACAAATCAATTGAAACAAAAAGCACAAATATCATCTAATTCAATAAAAGTAGTTGTAAAATCACGCAAAAAACGTTCCGCAACACAAACAGAAACCGATTTCGGTTCGGTCGAAGTCGGTTGTCCTTTAAGGTGAAGGCACGTGAGCACATTCGCATGAAGTTGGTAGAATCATCACAGCGTTAATTCGTTGGATTGGTTTTTTCTTAATAACTTTGTTTATGTGTATGTATGTATCTATGTATTTATAAATGTTTTTTATATTTTTTCTTCTCACTATTTTTAGTTTTTCTTTAAGTTGCACCTGCCATGTTGTCTCTGCACCACCCTAAGGTCGACTGGTAGAAAATGCCTAAGGCATTAATTCCGCCTTTGTACAGTGTTTTTACTAGTGCATAAAGTTTTAATAAATAAATAAATTTCGCGCGGGCTCCAACCCAGACTCACTGTTACACAGTCGAGCATAACAAATCATCAGTGAGGGTGCATTATAGTACGCAACCTGTAATGTTACAAATTTTAGCATTACATTGGCGAGGGAAGAGAGCCGAGCATTACAGTGCGGAACTTGATGATATTATTATAATGTGTAAAATCGAATCCGAAATGTTACATTACAGGCGAACGCCCCAGGTGTGGGAGCACCTTTAACTTCGGTTGAAAAAACTCGTCTTTAGTCGCTTGGTGTATCAAAAGTTGTAACTTGGCACGCTTGCCTCCAGTCAGCCATCAGGTTACCGACTTTGGTAAAAGTTTGTTTTAAACGTTTTGGTTTTGAAAAGTTTTCAATTTTGAGGTTTGTTATGTTTAGATCTGTATTTGTTTTTAAGGGGACTCTTGTTATTTTGGCATTTCATTATGTAACGAGCGGCGACGTCAGCGGCAGGTCGATTCTGTAAACATGTCGAAGTGAAGGCTTAGGTGAAGTGATCACGAGGTGAGCTGCTGGTTCTTTCTTCTTTCTATATAATCAAGATAGAATGACAGCTCGACATCTTGATTATATGGATTGACAGCTAACCTAGTGATCACTTCACCCAAGCTTTCACTTTGCTTTGACATGTTTACAGAATCGACCGGCTTCCTATCGATTCTCGTGACGAGTAGAAGTCTACTATCTAAATAATTGGCCTGATATAGCAAAGGATTTTTTTGAAGTGAAAACTTCTTTAGGCGCGTTGAGCACTTTTTGGGTGAACAAAAATCATGGAACTCGCGTCATCGTCACCGAACACTTTCCATGAGCTATATATTATATTGGGCATATAAATGTGTACTTTTTGGGAGAACAAAAATTATAGACACCAAACGCTTTAGCTTTTGCTTAGATTTCACTTCTATCGGCAGTCAAAGTCAATTAATTTATTTCGCCATAGATATAGACCATTAAAAGTCACTTTTGAACGTCAAATTTACAGTTTAAAATTAGAATTAGAAAGTAGATTCTTATGGAGAAGAACGGACAAGAAACTCCACAGTCCCCAATGCCCCGCATGTTTGTTTTTAGATATTTGTATACTAATTTGCTTTTCGGCGACAATGAATGTTTTGACGTAAAGTAACGATACCGTATCGTTAACGTGAGTGAATTTTGAATATAAAAAACTACAACCCCGTAGTATTTTGGTTTAATTTTATGCGACTTACACAACTTGTATCATACAAAAATAGGAACATAGTATCCAATACAAATATATTATGTGCGAAACGAGTATAATGTAATAGAGTAGTTTGTAAAATGTTACGATACGTTACTATACGTCAAAAACATTCGTGCTAGGCCCTCAGATGTGTACCATGGCGATAGTGCAGCTTCCTGACAGGTAAATATTTTTGAAATCGATCAGAACTTCCGAGTTTGCCTGCAACAGACAATTTAATAAACCTTTACCTCCATGTATATTATCTGAAGATTCTAATCTTCTAGGTGTTTTGTCATCGACTGAAAAATTGTAGTAATATTGTATGTCACATTGTGGTTTGGCTATTTCAATAAGCAAATAATGTCAATTTAATCAATCCTAAAACAATAAGGTATTTCTTTCCATCAATCTGCACTGCCCACTGCCACTTCAGTTTGGCAATCTTTCGGGCTATGTCGGTAAACTTGGTTTTCTTGCGGATATCATCATTCCTGATTCGATCACGCAAGGAAACTCCGAGAATTGCCTTCTCCATTGCCTTTCGATGAAGCCCATTGTGAGCGACCACCATTGTGAGATTGTTAGTCTACTAATTAAGTAAATTTAAACTTTATGCTGAGACTTATTTGGTACTAAACATACTAAATACAAAGTAAAATAAATTGAAGTTGAAAAGTGTTGAAAGAGGTAGGGACAATACAATTAAATGAATAGTAAATGTTAAATATTCACAATATTTCCGTAAAATATTATAAAACAATGGCATTAAATTAAAAATTTCTTGTATAATACAAATATTATAAAGGTCAATAAAACAATAATAAACATGGAAACTGAAAAAAACAGAATAAATATATAATTCTCAAATATAATTATTGTCATTAAGTAGAAATCAGGTAAAAAAAGGATTGTGTGGTTTTATGAAACCACGGTAAAAGTGAAACTTTTTTTCACATTATAGATATTTAACTAAAAATTTTCGGAATAATATTCCATTAAGGGTATAAAAAAACACTGACAAAAACAAACAAATTAGCGTGGAGCACTGGCACAAATGAGTAATAGTCTATACACTACACGGTCAGCTGATGGAACTATAGACGCCGCCATATTGGCCTCGGCTGCTCACTTTATCGCTACTCCGCGGCCGACCGTCACGCGACATGCGATACACAGACCAAAAAATTTGAGACGATGTAATAAAAGTTTCACTTTAAAAATGTACACAATTAATTGAAATGACTGTAATTAAAAAGAGATAAAAAAAAGAATTTGTTTAATATTTAAAAGTAAATAATTATTCAACGGGTTCTCGAAATCGTTGAATATTAAATGGTTGGTCATTTAATAATATACCGTCTATACAAACTAAGCCTGACGTCTCACTAATCCTAAATCGCATGCACATCAAGCTACAACAATCTATCAAATTCCTTTAACATATTTTCAACTTTATCGCCAAAGCATTAGGTTCAAGGTTGATTGGGAAAATTTGACAGTTTCGGATAGCTTGATGTGCTGGCATCTGTACAATAGTTCGATACAATCATGGGCAGTGTCCCACCAGATAGAACATCGTTTTGGCGAATGATCCTCCCCTTTTTAGGGTTGCATACCTCAAAAGGTAAAAAAGGAACTCTTATAAGATCACTCTCTTGTCCGACCGTCTGTCCGTTTGTCACCACCGATTTTCTAAGGAACGGGTGGACCTAGCAAGTTGTAATTTATACCAGATACTGAGGTCTATAGTCCCTATTAGGTGTATAAAAATCAAGCTCCTGAGTCAACACGATAAAAAGCTTATACACTACTACCTACCTACCTACTTACTTGTTTTATGTCCCAATAAAGTAAAATAAAATAAAATGAACTTGTAAGTACCAAAATTTACCTTAATTTTCAACTTAGTTATGTCAATTCTATGTCAACTGGAAGTATCCTATATGTTAGTTCCCGTTGACCTAGAATCGCGAATTTTGGCAAAAAGCAAGGTCTTATAGCACAAATAAAGGAAAAAATACAAAAAATTTAAAACGTTTAAGTTTAGTAACTTTCCAACCTGTTCCCTATTCTTCATACCTTTAAACTTCCCTCCTAGTTACCAAACGCCGCCAAACCATTAAAAGTTCTCACTAATCAGGTCCCTCACACGTGGTTGAAACCTATCAGGTTCTATAGCACCGATGCATCTGAGAACTTTCAAACTCATTAGCCTAGATCCTAGGATGTAAAGATTGTTAATCCACTAATTAAGTAACTTTAAACTTTAAGCTGATACTTATAGGTACTGTTTTTGAAGGAGGGTATTAAAAAGAAGTGTTATGTCTTCTCATGACTTAATTTTATCGTGAGGGCCTCTCAAATGGTGAAGAAAATATAGTGAGGGAACTGGCATGTCCTAAAACCAAAATATCGAAGATTTATGTTATACAACTAAGGGACTCACCAGAGAATGGGCAGCAGGATTCTCTGTGCATTGCTGTGCAGCTACACTGTGATCGCCAGACCGCCTGCCAAGCGTGGTTATTATGGTAACCCGGGGGAGGGTTGCCATTTTTGCCTTGTTGCCTTTGGGTAAGGCCTATGTCGACAGTGGACGTCTTTCGGCTGATGATGATGTTATCCAAAAACCTGCACTGGACCGTGAGGTGAATCACGGCCCTTTTTCTCTCATATTAAGGAGGCTTGGGATGGATTGTATTAGGAGTGATATGAAAGAAAAGGGAGTTAGTGATAGCGTGACAGTTGACTGGACAGAATGGAAGAAAAAAACGTGTTGCGCCGACCCCAAGTAACATAGGATAAGGGCAGGAAGATGGTGATTAAGGAGGTTTGGGTCCCAACTCCAACTATTGGGACCCAAGCCTCTTTAATATGATTGTTTCCGTGTGAAATTGACAGCATATGGACAAAATTTAATAAATAACGACACCTGGATTCTGAGCCGATGGGCTTATGATTTTTTACTCCTCCACCGTTTTTTTCTCTTCATGCTTAATTTCGCTACAGGATCTACCACAGTTCAATCGTTCCGGCGGGTATCATCGACCTTCATTTACCTTGCGTTTTTCTGGTGGTCGCCGCTATTGATTCTGTCTTTCAGGAGTTGTAGTGTTTGTACAAAGTGTGGCGAGCTTATCCCAAAAAAAAACAGCCGATGAGCGATGACCGATACATTTGTAAAGCATAATATACTTAATAACTTAATACATACTTTGGGACTCGCCTTAACTAATCTAAATTGTTAACAAAGTTCAACAAAAATAGAGGAAGTTCTCAATTCAGTTGTATTTTTTTAATGTTTGTTACCTTATAACTCCGCCATTTACGAACCGATTTGAAAAAACATTTTATACCTGAAAGGATATACATTCCGATTGGCCCCATAGAAATTTGAATTTCAACAAAATCGGTTCAGTAGTTTGGTTTTTGTAAACAAAATTACGTATTTTGCTATCCTGTGATTTTCTAGTGGTGTTGTTAAATGTTGGGTACCTACCACTAAAATGTGAAAAATAATATAACGTTAATTTCGGAAGTCAGTGGTAAAATACGAAGAAACAACCAAAAACACCGACTTCGGAAATTAAAGTTATTTTATACTTAGTGTAGTGTAGTGTATTTTTTTATTTGGAAGTCGGTTGTCTTTTTTTGGAAAAAAGCTTTTGTCTAGACCTGATACGTTCACAACAATTAAATTCAACGTCAAATTATAAAAATAACTGACGACTTGAACTTTTTAAACTCATTATTGCAGCTCGACACTAACAGTGTTAGCCGACTTATTAGTGAACTTAAGGTTTTAAAGTTAAACTAAGTTAGTCTGAAAAGTTTAAGTGTAATACCTATCTAAGCATAGATAAACTTAAATAATTAATTTATGTAATGACTTGACAGATAAGTTACGCATGAAATAATAAGTTAACTTTCACATTCTGAGAGCTGTGGCTAAATAATAACAGCCGCACGAGTCGATCTTCAAGGTTAAGCATGGCTTGCCGAGGTCGGTCTGTGGATGGGTGACCATCTTAACATATCTTGATTCCTCCGTGCCTCGGAAAACATGTTAAGCCATTGGTCCCGGGTGCCATTTGAAGATCTTTGGCAGGTAATAGGTTGTGGAGCCGCTCCACTTAAAACAATAGTATTAAGCTGAATCCGGTTTGACTGGGAGCCGACCCCAATATAGTTGGGAAAAGGCTAGGCAGATGATGCCATATTGAGAGCTGTGTTACAATTTTGCTATAACGTGTATTCTATATTTCCATAAGACAAATATATCCCTCATGTTTGGCCTTTGTGGCATACAAATATATAGGTAATAACAGTCATTCATTGGTATTTAAACAAAGCTAAAATCATTATTAATTGTCACACAAACTATAAATTTAATTTAAACATTAAATTTGAATTAAATTTCCAATAATCGAATTAAAAATGATGTAATTATTAATTATCAAAATATTAAATTGTCAAAAAAATATTTGTTAAATTCTTAATACTAAAATTTACATTTTACAAACATGACTACCTACTTCTAATATGTACAGAGACGGTAACGTCAGTATATTAAAATTAATTAAATATATCTATCACACGCACAAACACATTTATATCTGTTGATTCTTTTATTTACTTTATTTAGATGCTATATTATGTGTAAGAATATTACTATATTAGATTGATATAAATGAACCGCCACTCGTCCATTAAAAGGTTCATTAGAAAACCAGCGTCTGACAGCATCAGTCTGTGTAACATATCGCTGAAATGGACCTTTTTAGTGCAGCCGTGAGACACACTTGGTTCTTAGCATTCCTACATTTATTTTTTTATTTCTATGTACCGTGCGTGTTTCATGTAAATGCTAAATAAATATTATTCTTTCTTTCTTTCTTTCATAAGCAAGATTTTAAAGTTAAAGGGGCAGTATAACACGGTTTTATTATATATTAAAGTTAAAGTAGGTATAATATGGAACCGGGGATTGCGGAAGTTGCTTACGTTCCCGCGATCCCCGGCGTAGGTGGAAGATGGAACACCGGGGTGGTTTTAGTCAGTAAGAGACCGACCCCTCCAGCCGCCCCAGGGTGGAGGATTTCCATGAGGATATCCCCACGACATCAAAAAAAATAATATGGAAAACAATTTTTTCGACTAAAGTTTGGGTCACACGGATGTGAAGCTCGTGTCCGTTTTTTGACTTTAATAATACTCTCACTTCATAAAGTGACACCTACCTAGTATCTACTACTTACATATCATAATTTGCAAAAACAAACGTTTTTGATTTGATTTCCAGTCATAGATCAATAACTCATTGGAATGGCTATACACGTACTTTAAGTACCTACAAAATATTTTGAGTGTCAACATTCAATGTCACTTGTGAGGAATGTCAAATGAAACCTTTTTATAAAAGTCACTTGGCAATAAATATAGGTTCAAACTACAAGTACTTCATCGAACAAGTTCTTTAACAAGAAATTCTGCTCATAAAAAAAAAACAAATAAATATCTCCGTATTACATAATTATCTCTTATCTCTAGAAAAATCTCAAGACTCGTAGAATTTTATTGAACTATAAGGGTGCGACATACTTGCTTAACATCGATTGTCATAAAGCTGAAGAGTTTGTATGTTTGAACGTGCTAATCTCTGGAACTGCCAGTCGGATTTAGAAAATTCTAGCACATCAATGATAGCGCATTCATAAGAAAGGCTATAGGCTATACAGGAACGGGAAATTCCTCCGAGAACGGGAATGCGCGTACGAAGTCGCCGGCAAAAGGCAGTTTATTGATATAATTGAATTTAAGATCGGATTTTCTTCCTTTTCTTTTCTTTCTTTTATAAACCTCGATTCGAGAATGCTCAACGTCAATTTTTATTATTAAATTTATACTGGATTGTATAATTTCATAAAGGCAAGACAATCTGGTATGACTGTCACTGGCGCGTCTGTCGAGAATTTATCAAACATCGACTAATCTTTCGAGCATTGATGAAGCATCGATCTTTGGCCAATTGGTCGACACCTTTAAGCAATGACAACTTAAAACGATGCAACATGAATCGAATGATCAATAATGGTCCTGAGTTATTTGAAGTTCGACGTCGACTGTCGACTGTGACCGAAAATCTTTCGCATGAAATGTCCTTCAATTGCCTTACGATATGTTTTAAAAGCTGCACGGATCGACGTAGATCAAAGCATCGATCTTCATCATCATCATCATACTAGCCGAAAGACGTCACAGAAAGTCGACACAGCTGGACAGAGGGGGGAGGGGGGGTTACCATAATCGCCACGCTTGGCAGGCCGGTTGACGATCGCAGTGTAGCTGTTGCAATGCACAGAGAATGCTGCTGCTACTCTTACGACACCCACGGGAAGAGATGGGATGGTGCTATTATTTTACGTCCGAGACTATACAGAACCAAAACCTTCATCTTGTATACACATATATATGTAATCTCACCCTAACTGCCCCAGTTTAAGTTTCCTGATGACGCAAGCAACGGCATTTCTTGCTTAATTAGTTACCTTCCAACTTTATCGTTAGAGGAGTCGCGTGGAAAGTACCAGAAAGATATAAGTTTTTGGTAGTACTTGAAATGTTTTGATACATACGACTTTTTAAGTCGGGCGTTAGAGTTCACCATGGCTGTGAGACTCGTTGCCGTGTAATTATTTTGTGTTGCAGATTTTGTTATACTTCCAAAATCAGTTCCATAATTGTCTATAATGACAACTAAATGTCTCGTTTCGGTTGAAACTTTTGGACCGTAGGATTCGAGTGCTCATGCAATATTCAAAGAATGGCTTGTTGTCACATCGCATGACCTAAGGACTGGACTTTACCTTGGACTAAGAATTAGCATTTCCATACAACGTCGCGATGCCACCAGTCCTTTAAAACCATGTAGGTTCATGTCTAAGGTGGCCTTTTGAGGAAAGCACCACACAGATTGAGTGGACCAGTCCAGGCTGATGGAAGGACAAAGCCAGAAAGTCCACACGTGCAAGCATTTGTCACTTATCGTTTAGCTCTACTCAGAACTTTAACGATCTCAGAGCTTTGAGGTGTCAACAGTGGAGAGCTCTCAGTTTCAACTTCTCCCAATCTGAAAGCTTAAGATAAATTTCACAGAGACTAATACCCAAAAAGACACACCTAAAAGTTCCACAAACTCATTAGCCTAGTTCAGCTCACCTTCCGCTTTCAGTTAGTAAACTAACTAATTAGGCAAGCGCAGGGTTGGACTGGCTATACATTCGAGGTGATTTGCCAGTCCAAACCTAGATTACGCGGCCCCAAGGTCCTGCAGCCCTACTATGACGTGCTTAATGCATCCAATACCGATGATGTAATCGGGATAGTGCTATTCGCTATGTATAGCTCCGTCTCCCTCTTAGAGCGGAATTATGATCGTTTTAAGACTTCATAGTAGGGCCCCTGGCTTGCGGGGCTTGCCGCAGGCTGGACTGTAAGTAAGGCAGGGGGGCCGCGCAGCCTAAGGCCCGGCTCTTACCAAAGACTCTTATTTACGCCCGAGGTATGGAGTAGATAGTTCATCCAGAGTACAAAAACTATACGATCTCGCTACGCTCGCTCTTGCTTTTGACACTTTATGTTCTTGAGCTTTACTATCTAAGTCAAAAAAGTTTCTACTATTTATATTTAAGAATGGTCAAAAGAAAATCAAACATGTTCGAGGTGAAGTGCAAAAAAAATGAGCTCGATTTTCTCGCTCTTGCATTCTACACTAAGTACTTGAAAACGCTAACGTTTAAACACTGATTCCCCCTAAAAAGTATATTGCATAACTTTCCGATGTTATCCCATCTATCATAATACCGTCCCGGGCCCCGTGCTTGTGGAAAGCTACCCGGGCCCTTTTGACCAAGTCCGTACCTGGACAAGCGAGAGATTTCTAGCGCGAGACATAAGTTGAAAAGTTGTCCGGTGATTATAAGTTTGTTTCATGTGTGAATTTTTATGTGTCTATTTGGGAGGAGTTTGGCAACTTTGTTTGTGTGTAGGGTTAGTTAGGATTTTTTGGGCTTTTAGCTAAGTTATTTCTATAGCAGAGTAGCTACTTATTAGGGATTCACGACCACCGAAAGTTCAGCGGCACGACCGCTCGCTTCTACCAACCACACAGGGCTCTACTTACGCTGGACTTCCGGTGGTCGTGAAACCCTAATAAATAGCTACTTAGCACTACGATTTTCGAGGTCCGTGAATGGGTTATCATGTTTACGAACAAAGACCCCGACCCCGTGGCAGTTATTCGTGGATTTTTAGTCGTTACGAGTATTCATAAGCCCAAAGTTTTTGAAAGCAATCGGGTACCAGTATTTTCATGGAATAATTGCCTTTCTGGCATCCACAACCCAGTAACAATATAATCCGAAATCCTTTTGTAAGACTAGTGCCTGCCAGGGTTGCGGAATTTGTTCGAAAGAGTCACCGCGGCCCTGAAACGGTTTTAGTCAGTAGGAGTCTGACACACCCTTCCACTCCACCCAGAGCGGAAGAAGTCATTTGATGATTTCCCATCCTTAAAAAAAAAGAATTAAAAAAGACTAGTGTCAGGTTGCGGAATTTGTTCGAAAGAGTTACCGCGGCCCTGAAACGCAAAGGGCTTTAAAATGAACAAGGATGAGTTTTAGTCAGGAAGAGTCTGAGACTTCCGCTCCACCAAGAGCGGAAGTCATTTGATGATTTTCCATCTTAAAAAAATATATATTCTAGTGTCAGATTTTCTGGCTTCTGACGACTGTCAAAGATCTGCAACTGACAGCCAAGACCTACAGGCTTTAGAAGGCATGGAAAGCTCTTGCTGAGCTTGGCGCTGGCCAGGCTTTAGGTAGGGTAGGTCCGTGCAGCCTAGGGCCCGGCTCTTACCGAAGATGACCTACATATAGAGTAGATAGTTCTCCAGAGTGCAAACATTGTTTTATTATTACTATGTAATCGATGGTCACCCATCCAAGGACCGACCTTGGAAAGCGCTGCTGAACCTTGAAGATCGAACTGTTATTATTTTACTTCACTATCTTAATTATTTCATTAATATTGTAAAGCACACAGCATATTTTAAAAACTCTAGCAACAAGGTTAAAATGTTAATCAAAATAATCTTCGTCATAACATATTCGTAGCTGCGTAGCAGTTCGTAGCAGTCGCCTACGCCGCCGCTACGAGGGGTCTACGATATGAGTTTGTGAACCTTATTATAAGTTAAAATAGATTATTATCAGAATATTTGGTGCGTGCTACAAAATAAATAGGTTTTTCTTGATTGATCGCTATTTCGAAAACCTTGGTAAAATTGTGATGAATAGAATACCTTACAATCATTTTACGTGACTACATTTAGGTGTAGTTTTCAAGAATACGAAGTTTTAATTGAAATAACGCTGATGTATTCATCATCACATCAGCCAGTGTCCTCATCATTATGAACAACTTTTACAATGGAATCAACCTCAAAACTGCGAAAATAAATCCGTTGCTTAGTACATTATTCGAGTTATGCAAACATAAACGGATGGGGCAGTTGATTGATCGATTGTTGAACTCATCTTACCACTAACGTTTACTTAGTTTTTTTTCTTATTTCTGTATTAGATAATTCATTGAATCAAACCAAATTGAGCCAAAAAACTGTAGAATTATGGTAGCTAACCTTTTTTACTTTAATATTAATCTTAATTAACTATCATATTATACTGTCTTGGTTATTTAAAATCTGATAATGTAACACACTATACATAACAATATTACATTATATTATATTTGGAGAGGTTAGGCACAGGTTTATGTAAAATTAACCTCAAATTTGCCTATTGAACCACATTAATTCGACAAACAAAATTCCGACGAACGCTATCTCAACAGATAATTTTTCCGACCTTCGGTATATCGACGGAACAGTTAGCCGAAGGTGTTTACCTCGACTGAATGCTATCATTTGGTCGACAAAACACTAGTTCGAATAACAGATCGCCGATTGAATACAATCCCGATATGCAGTAGACCGACATAAGACAAGGCCAAAAATGATAAATGATAATGATAAATGATATTTATTTTACAAGTAAGTTAAACATAACACTTTTACACGTCAATTTTTTTTGGTCATTTTAATCTAGATGAGGCCGAATGCTTATGAATGTTTATCCCACCTGAACTGGATATAGCGGACCGGCAAAAGGCATTTTTGACAAGAGGAATAACCTCGTATATAGAAAAATCGGGTTCAATCATAAATAAATACTTAGGTGATTGTTGAGACAATGAGAGAACTTGAAGAAAAATAAATGCATACTTATTTCGTTGTAGCGTACCTGATGATTGGAGAAGGGAAGTCATTGGTGCCATTTCTATAATTCGTGTTTCAACGACTTTTCGATACAATGTGCTGGGTTTGGCCTATGCAGATGTTCATATATTAAAATAGTGGCGATAATTTTATTCGTGTTTAAACATATACGCCGCAACCATTCCAATTTTGCCTTTATCTATTTAAGTCCCATATAAATACGTCCTATATTTAATTATCTATTTAATCCTGGCTCTCCAACAACTTTTTCACTTTAATTTACACAAAAAATAAAAATATCTGATCTTTTGAAGTAGGGTGAACTTGTCACTTACAGGAGAGCACAGCACTTCCAGAAATTTAAACAACCCAAAGCTAAAACTTACTACTAACTTAAACACACACAGCTTACAGCAACTTAAATATACTATACTTCCTATGTCAATAAAAATTGTCCTAGTAGAAGTTACTCAGAAATTCCAGATAGAAAAATCCAGTGATCTTTTAAGATAAATAATAATTTAAAAAGGGTTAAGCCAACTAACTTGTTTTAAACTTAAATAATATTGAAAACTTTTGCTGCAGTCTGTACTTACTTTTTTGTTATATAAGCAACTTAATAGTTAATAAATAAATCTAAGTTGTAAGTAAGGATACCTAAAGCTTTGTTTAGCGGATATTTGAATGTATCTCAGTTTTTTAAAGGGGAATTAGAAATGGTTTTCTGTTGCAATTAAATTTTTACTTAACCCCTAAAACATATTTTTTTCTTTATTTTACATAAAAAAAAACATACAAATAATTGTATTTGTTTGCTTTTTTACGTAAAATAAAGAAAAAATATATGTTATGTTGTGTTTACCTATTGAGGTAACTTTAAAAAAGACTAGTTTAAAACCGAATACTGGGATTTTTTACTATAAACCTCAGTGCGATAAATTGTTTTGTAAATGAGTACAGTCTACATAAGTGCAGAACAAAAAACTGAAAAATATTATCACATTTACTTAACAATAAGTGAAACCAATATGTGTACTAAGATTTTGTTTTAAACGATTTCAGGGTTTCAACAACTTCTACTATGGGATGATGAGTACAATGACCAGTCTTAAGGTTTAGTATTCAATCTGTTACACCCTATATAGCTGATCAACCGAGTAGAAATTCTTAACTAAATCCAACCTAGGAATCGGAACGATCCAAAGCCTGATTGCCTGAACTTCAGTAACAACTGTTTAGTATCAAAACTCACATAAAATTACTAACATCTTCCGTCCAGCGTTCAAACCACGTCCAAGTTATATTTTTAGCCGGCAGCGTTCGCGGTAAGCCTTCGTAGAACCTAAGTATACAATCAACAAACACATAGTTACAGAAGACCAATTCCATACAACGAGCAAAAACAAGCGCACGCACATATAGACGCGTACGTACGACGATTCTTAAGCACATGCCGGTCGCGAGTGCGCTTGCACTTCACACGCGTGTCCATGTGTGCGTGCGTTTTGCTCGTTGTATAGAGCCGACCTTTTGTATTTATCTGTTTTGTGGTAGTATACAAGTATGTATTAATTGCATAAGTTGCAAACCCACTGTTTATTGCGCCTGTTTTAAAGTAGCTTAAGTTATAAACGGGATTTAGTTTAGTGTTTAAGTTTTCTTCAGTGGCTAAGAATGTTTCGAAAGTATTTTTTTTTTTTAAATGTCTCCCACCGTGGTGAGTTGTAGTCAAAAGGATATTTCGAATTTTAAAGGGGAAGCAGTGTTTTCATGTTATGATAATAAGTTCCACACTTTAATCGTATCAGTTTCATTCATGCCAATTTTATGACCAGGCTGGCTTAAATCCAGTTATGCCATCATAAACCAAAAAGGTGCATCCAGCCGAAGCGCCGAAGAAAAAAACGAGATTTTCGAAAAAAAAATTGTTTAACTAAAAATCGAAGAAAAAGTATAATTTAACTATATTTTCGGTTATTTATATCAAAGAGCAGAGCAGTTAAAACCTCTTTTGACCTATATTATGCATGCAGATCTATGTTTTCTTTGCTAAAAGCAACTTATTTAACTTCTGCACCCCAAAACAGAAAAACTTTGTAAAATCAGCAGGCAAAATAAATTTCAACAAAATATTTCTTTCACCCCCAAATTACCGAGTAGGGCGAATTTCCTATTTTTTTTTACATTCAAAGAAGATTTTCAAAAGGTTTTCGACTTGTAATCATAATGACGAACAAACTTCTGATTACTGAGGCGTGATCCGATGACAAATGAAGTAGAGATTTGAATGTTGAGTCAAAATTGAGGAAATGTGGGTGAATTACATCTCTCCACATACCTTTTGGGAGTACAGGCTTGATGTTATGTAAATCAGTCATTTCACAATTATATTGGGATCGAATTCCAGAAAATATATTATTACTAGCTTAGACCCGCGACTTCGTACGCGGATATCCCGTTTTTTCCCGGTTCCATGGAAACTTCGGGAAATCCTCGTTTCGGCTGTGCGTTGTCTGTCAGTCAGTCAGTAACGGAAGAATTTTAATTAATTGATTGATTTATGCACAAGTATAAAGTATGTACGTTCTCACCACAGAATGGGCAGCAGCATTATTTGTGCTTCTGTGCATTGCAACAGCTTCATTGCGATCGCCAACCCGCCTGCCAAGCGTGACTATTATGGCAATCCCCCCACCCTCTTGGGGGAAACCTATATCCAGCAGTGGACGTCTTTCAGCTGATATGACGATGATCATGAATGTACAAGTAAAAAAACACTGTACGAAGGCGGTCTTAATGTCTCAGGCATTTTCTACCAGTCGACCTTAGAGTGATACAGGGACAGAACGGGGCAGGTACATAGATCGGTTGCCTATTTGAGCTCCACAACCTGACTGGGTAACACCAAATCCCTTGGCAAGACTGGTGTCAGAATTCAGGCTCCTGACTACCTCTTACAACTCTAAAAAACGGTTATTGCAATTACGCTTTTACTTCACTTGGCGTATTTGTGAAAATATTCGCGTCACTTGCGTAATACAAAATACGGTTCACCCTTGTTTGGTATAACAACGTTTAGTCGAAAATCGCTCCAGCTAATTTTAGTTACAATAAAGTCATTTCGTATAATTATTCATTTGACCGAATAATTAATGAGTAGATTTTTATTTAGCATATTTATTTCTTTGAAATAATGTCATTTGACCGAATTTTCAACTGCACTAATTTTATTTAAACTAATGTTTCACTAGACTGATAATGATTTATTAGCATAACATACATTAAATATAAAATCGTTTGACATACCACTCAAAAGATATAAAAACATAACTAGTAACTGTACCTGCGCTAAGATAGTTCGACGGACCCCGCTTCGCGGTGCTCCTATTTCTGGGTGATTTAAAAAAAAATTACCACGAAGGCTAAGTTTAGCCTTCTGACCTAACCTATCCGAGTCGGGGTACTCTGAGTCGGGGTGTTAAAATAATTTTCATTTCATCACACCAATTGAATATTCGATAAAATACATGTTATACCACCTCAACATTATATCAAATGAACATTATACCTTTTGATCAATAGCGCCAATGTTGTTATCGCAAATAAATATTCGATGATATGAAAATTATGTTAATCGATATTATACAAATTGATTATTTTCTTAAACGTTGTTCGAATTAGTAACATTACATCAAAAGTTGTTATACCAAACTAGGGTGAACCACAAAATACACCTTATGCTCTTCCAAAGAAGGATAAATTTGTATTGACGATGTAACGTGAATATTTTGACAAATGCGCTAAGTTAAGTACCAGCGTTATTAAAGTTGCATACATTTTTATTTGTAAAAACAATTTATAAAACCAAACCGTTTTAGCCGAGTAGAGAGTAAACGCTTAGTTCTAAAAACAATAGAACAGCGAAATATATTTCTACCAAAATAAAGTCAAATCCGAAACAAGTGAAGGGCGTAGTTTTTACCCCATAAATTAAATAACACTTTCTATCCTTTACATTTTCGGGACACCCTAGAGGTCTAAGAATAAGACAAGGCTAACATAAAGATATTCAGATGGATAGTAAAGTCTTTACTAATCTTATTATCTGCTTTGTTATTTATTTAATTTGATAGTTACACACCTACCACAGTATAGTCTTAATAACCCAAAGGTTGACTGGTAGAGAATGCCTTGATGCATTAAGTCCGCCCATGTACCACTATTGTACATAAAGTTTAAATAAATAAATAAATAAATAAATAGTTTTACGCTGATGCATGATCATCATCATGATATCAGCTGAAAGACGTCCACTGCTGGACATAGGCCTACCCCAAATGTTGCCGCAACAACCAGTCCTGTGCGTCTCGCATCTATTGGCTACCCGCGACCCTTATCAGATCATCGGTACAGCTTGTGGGACGCCTTCCAACGCTGCGTCTTTCAGACGCTGATGCAGTTAAAACTAAATTAGAATTGTACAGGGAGCAGGAAAAATGTAGGAAACAGCTAATTTTCTTTTGACGCACTTTAAGTTTGCCGCTGTGTTGGTATCAGGAACTAGTTTCATCCAATTGTTTCGCCCGCGTTAATGTTGACAATTATACTAAGGGAACATATCCCTGGGTTAATAGATAAGGACATAGTCTACACATGTGCCAAGTTTTACCCAAATCCATTAAGCCTCTTAGACGTGAAGAGATAGATAACAGACAGACGGACAGTTGATTTGTCATTTATAATATGGAATAGAAAACTCAGTGAACTTTGTACCACCTAAAATGGTTTTGATACTAAATATTTCTATTTTCTAAACCACTCCGTATTGAGGCGATTAAAAACATCAGCTGTTCCCAACATTTTGCCGAGTTATACGAGCAAAAATGTATTGAAACTCAACTCCTGAACCTAAATTAGGGTCGAAGTTCGTATGCGAACCTAGTACTGTCCCTATTCTTGAAGGAACTTCACACGTGAAAGAAACCTATTGGCCCAAATAAAGCAGATCGATACTCCCACGTCTCTAAGCAAACTCTTAAGTGATACGAAACTTCTTTAGAAACACCTGAGCCTTTTGACCTTTTTAGGGTTCGCTTGTAAAATAGGGGAACCTTTTTTGTCATGTCCAATTGTATTGTCGTTGATTCGTGTCGTTATGTGTAAGAAGTATTCGTCTAACTTAGTATGTCTTACTTTCGTACTTTTTTTACTAAAGTATGTTTAACTAGCGGATGTCACGCGGTTTCACCCGCGTAGTTCCCGTTCTCATGGGATAAAATGTAGCCTACGTTACTTGCTGATAATGTATCTTCCTAAAGGTACAAGAATTTTTGAAATCGGCACAGTAGTTTTTGAGTTTATTCATTACAAACATACACACAGACAAAAATACAAATTTTTCCTCTTTATAATATTAGTGTAGAAGTGTAGATAGAAAATAATCAATTTGCAGGATTGTAGTTTTCTATATTTATATTTTTATTTAAATCGTTTTGTGTCCTAATAATAAAAGACTTTCATAAACACTTAAGTTTGTGAGGATGGATAGATGTATGGATGTTTGTTATTCTTTCACACTAAAATTACTGAACCGATTTTGATTAAACTTTACAGAAATGTAGCTTATGAATCAGAATAAAATTAATAAAGGTGGGAAGTACTAACTTCAAGCCGGTAGACTCGGCTAGTTTTATTATATGCAAACTTTTCTTGGTGGATTCGCTATCGTGGACAATCCCAGAGACACCGGTAATTTTTTGGGAGTACCCCATGGTGCTCTGTGTTAGTAGTAAGAGTTATTGTAATTGGTTCAGAAGTGCCAAGAAGTGCCAATGCCAAGGAAAGAAAGGGATGGATAGTTCTATTCATCCTGTATAGCTCCATCCCTCTCTCACACCTGAATTATGATAGTTTTAAGAGGTTATAGTCTATGAAGTCCCTCCAGTACTTAAAAAAAAACTACCTCTTACGAACAAACAAACAATTTTAACTTATTAAAATGTTTAGTTAAGATTTGATCTCAGATCTACCTCTCTTTGTTGGGTAACTAAATATCTCAGAGCAATTATTCAAAACATCTGGAATGTTTTTCGTGAAAACTTCTTGAAATCTCGGTATAGCAACAATAACACTTACTACTGAACCCAATCGAGTCTTTGACCTTTCAACAAGAACCTGAATTATAAGAAGCGATCAAACAAAAATAAATAAATAGCTGAAACTTGTAAATGTCAGCAAGAACTTGGAAATGTCGAACAGTCGATTATGGAATAAGTTTCAGGAATAAGTTTAATATAGGGAATTAATCTGAATTGGTCGAAAAATGTTATGGATATATATGAGTTTCAGCATGTCAAGGAAAAAACTTTTTTACAAAAAAATACAATAATACAAATAAAAGTTTTTATTTTTCACTTTTTAACAGTTCACATGTGCTTACCCCTTCACAGCGTACCGGCGTGATGTTGTGTTATGAACTGGTGTAAACAATAGATAGACATGAGATTTCAGCAATCCCCTTCCATTTGCTATCATTTATTGAGGAGTTCCGTTGCCTATCTCCGAAGTTTATCATCAGATCTTCACCGAGTTGAAATGAGACCACTCCGAGAAAGTACTATTCCAAAAACTACCCGAATTAAAGTGTGCCTATAAAATTTGAAGAGTCCAAATCGGTCCAGCCATCTTCGAGTAATCGGGGAACATACATAAAAAAAGGTTCCGACGAATTGAGAACCTCCTCCTTTTTTTGAAGTCGGTTAAAAAGAGGATAGTCACTCATCAAAATGAACTCGACAAGCGATGGTGGACATGCGACTGTTATTACTTTCACACGAGACCCTGTTTTTATCTTGTCCTGTATAAAAAATCAACTTCACAGGAATAAATAGCCGTCTATAACTACAATTGAAATTCCCATCGCCTATTTCACCTAGTTGAACGCTTTTCAACAATGCCTTTTCCCTCGTATCCTAATATAGGACATGTCGAATTTCAACTTACATGAACCGATTCCTAGAAACAGAAACGTGATTGATTGAAAGCCCTAAATTCGTGGAACTAGCTTTAGAATGCACGAGGATTTGTTTTTTAATTTTTTGCGAAATCATATGTGTTTATGTTTTGGAACCTTATCGAAAGTCGACAGGAGTGAAAAGAGCATTATTTTTTTTAATAAGCATTGAATATGGGTGCAGATCCTCTGGTCCCACCTGAGGATCTTCTTCGAAAAAATATATGTTGGTGCTGGTATTTTTCTTTTGTGGGTCGCCACCAAAGACCGGCGGAAGATAACGGATGTTGGAAAAAAGTGATACTAAAATGGGATTGGGTGGACCACATTTCTAGGATGCACGAGGACAGATGGGCCAGGATCCCAAGCAGTGGGTACCTGAAGATGGACGCCGCAACTGAGATATGCTTAAAAAACGCTGGCGTGACGACTTGGACACATTCCTGACAGACTGGCCGGAAGAGGCAAAGGATAGAGTTGGCTGGAGAAATATGGGGGTGGCCTTTTCCCAGCAGTGGGATAACACAGGCTACTAAAATAAGAAGATGAGAAGAAGAAAATAAGAAATATTATTAAGGAATATTATTTAAGAAGTCCATATTGTCATTAGTTATATTTAACTACACAACAATAGGTTAGAAATAATCACAACGCAAGCCAAAGTCCGAAAGAACCTAAAAGTAAAATAAATCTGACACAGCATTAAAGAAAACATTCACTTCGAAAACGGAAAACACCCAAAAGAAAGTACACAATAATCCTTAAAACACTCCAACAGAAGACACTGAAGTTAAATTCACAACCTTTAAATCAAAACAGAGGCATTTATCCGCAACAAAAGAAAAATTCATAAGAAATAACAAACGGCCAGTTTATTTTCGCCATATTTTTGAAACAAAAGTAAAAGGTGGGTTAAGAAGGAATTAAGGTGAGTACTTATTGGGAACAATCGCGTGCAATGTAAGGGCCTGTGTAGACAGTGAGCAGCATTTTACTTGCCATATTTTTTTTTGTAAAATATTCGCAAGCCATGTTACAACAGTAACTATTACAAGGTAGAATATTAAATCAAAAAAACTAAACTGGAGTTAAAATAGCGTGCATTATTAACATAATGCACGCTATTTTAACTCCAGTTTAGTTGCGATTTAATAATTTATTTTTCTTCCTAACAGTTTAGATTTGAGCATTTTGACCTGAATACGACCAAAAGAACATCAAGATCACTAAAATATTATTATTATTTTATTATTTCATGGGAACATCTCGTGATGGCGTGATTAGCGACGATATGCTGGCTTGCCTAGAAGTAACATATTATTTACTTTTGAAATCTTGACTTGGAGATCTTCAAGTTTTAGTTATCAGAGACTCTGGCAGAGAATTTCACTCATTTGCACAGTAACTCATTTGGCTGAACGAGATAGGGGTATTAAATGGACATGCGCTACCGAATTATCAAGTGTCGCGTTTTCATTTTGACATTTCGACCATCACTATTGCCAATAGAATTTCACTCTGTCCACACGCTCTCAGTGAATACTCACCTTAACGATCGAGAAAAAGTTAAAAGAGAGTTTCCTTTATTGACTGCCGAAGTATTGTTTATTCCCCAAAGTGTTTGTATAAAACAAACCCAAACAATTGGCTGGAATAAATGTCTTTCTAACGTCCTATAAATTCGGAAGAGTTCCTTGTTTCTCTTATTACGGAATTTAATGATTTCGCTCTGGAATGTTTTTTGGGAGTAATAAATCTAGGGTGCTTGTGCCTTGTGTTGGCTAAGTAAGAAGACCTATTGATTTTCTGCTAACTCAGATTAAACGTTACTCAAGTGCCCTCCGAACTCAATTGTTCGTAGAACCAAACCATGGAGGTTTTTATCCGACTACACAGTCGGGTAATATTTATTTGGCACGCTCTGTAGCTTAAACGGCTTGATGGATTTTAGCTTGCCCCCAAGCTAATATTTATCAAGCCGTGTTGTTAGATTCGTTTTCATTGTGAGAGTGACATTGACATTGGGTATATAACAATTAAAATGGCCAATTTTTTTTCCTCAAACCCTGTCGAGTGGGGTATCAAAATAAAGGGCTCGAGAGAGAGACGATTCCAAAAATGTATCTCACTAAAATGTAGTTCAATCACAGATCTGATGACACCAACTGCATCAGACTGCTTGAAAAGCGACTGGTTTGGAACTTTTTAGTCGTTTTTAGAGGTCGGGTTTTTTGTAAAAGTATTTTTTTTTTTACCCTAGCCAATATTATAAATGCGAAAGTGAGCTTGTTTGTTTGTTACACCTTCACGCGTAAATCGCCATTTTGGTACAGAGATAGATTCCCATCTATCTCTAATAATAAGTTATAGCCGTCACCAGGGGGGACCCTGGTGACGGCTATAACTTTAATGCGAGAAAAACCCCGGGCAAAAGATAGTAAAAAAAATAATTAAATCATATATGTATTAAAGCAGCCACCTGGAGGAGGTAGAACAGTGACCATCCCTTAAATATCAAGACACCTCCGTGCCTCGGAAAGCAATTTGTACATGTTTGGAAATCGAGACAGGAAGAAAATGTGAAATTCTTATTTTTTTTTTTAATTCCATAAAAAGAAATAAGAATTCCACCAAGGAGTTTCACATTCATAGAATAAATAAGCTGAATGATCGAACCTCCTTGGAAGCGCTTTTGCTCAATACGTTTGTCTTACTTTAATACTAAAGAGAAAATTAGATGAAAAATGTAGTTCTAATTTTCAGCAGGCGCACGTGGCACCATTTTTAAATTCGCGTTTTTTTCGTATGGAACGTCAAAGATTGTTGCGACTTTTCTACTGATATTTATTTATTTATTTATTTATTTGGAAAACAAACAACTATACCTATACATTTTATATTAACCTAATTATATAAACTGAACAAATATATGAATCAACTACGTTTTCACGTATTACAAAATGATGTACAGTGACACATAATTATTGTGTTGGATTGTTTGTTAAATAAACTAATATTACAATTTCTGGCTTATTGCTTATGGTTAATACTAAATTCTATTTATCAACAAAATTATACATTAACTCGTAACAGCTGAACTTAATTACTAGTTGAAACAGGCTCATTAGTTTGCAAAATGGATCTTGAATCCCTTGAAAAACCAGAACGAGTTGAGACAAATATATCCACTTTTAGAAAGTACTTATTATAAGTTTTGACCATTCTGTGCAGAGGCGTCCGCTGTCCTGCGCTCGTACGACAGATCCTGATATTGGTGGCAAAAAGAGGATACGCACGTGACTCCCGCCCATTTAAAAGTTAATTTCAAAGTGTGGCTTAGAGCATCCATGGGTCAAAACCCATAGATGCTCTAAACCACACACAGAGCTAAGACAAATCCTAGCTCTTATTTGTTGTGTGGGTTGTCTTTTGTATTTTTTTAACATTCACCATAGTGCGTTCCATTTTTCTTTGGTATGTAGTTATTTTATTTGTGAATTTCCTTATTTATCATGCGTATGTCAAGCAAAAGAGAAGACATGAGTCCATTACTTTCTGCTTTAGCTTTATGGTCATAGCGCTTTTGAATATTTCTTTATAACTCGTGTTTGTTACAGGTATTTTTGACTAGCTTCTCAACTTACAGTTCATTACTATTTTTGTTAAATCCAATCTGTTTTCCCAAATAAAGATTTTGTTAAATGTATATTGTTCCACTAAACTTATCCTAAAGATTTGTCATCTATTTTTATGCTTGACTTTATGTGGTTTGACATATCTTTTGTTTTTGATGTGTTCATTAAGATACATAGATAAATATTATGTCTACAGTCCTCCTGACCGATTTCGGCCATCGTGACCAATCTCACCACCACCAAGACTAGCCATCGGAATATTTCGATGCGACGGCAACCCGACACGACCGAAGAGATATCTGGCGCAGGACCAACGGCTTAACGTGCTTTCCGCGAGACGGGGGTGTCACACCATCAATTTCCAAACTCCGGACTGCCACAGAGAAATTCCTATTGGAAAAACCCAATTACACTTTTTGCCCGACCTGGGAATCGAACCCAGGACTTCACGCTTAGCAGTCGAGCTTGCGACCGCGAGACTCACAGAGTAGATATATTTAGTTAGTGTCTCAATCACAGATAGACCCAGACTTTTAATGGCGTTACCATTTCAGTGCAAGAAAAAGATGGTGTTATTCGTCCTACATAGCTCTTTCTCCTTTTCGCAACATCAATGATACTTTAATTCTTCATAATACGGTCCACGGTCGATAAGGCACACTTTTCCAATTACTCCTACCTAATTCCCATGACCTTGAAATCTGATAATTACAGAGAATTCGCTTTCTGTATCGAAACTGCTATCAGTAGGTATCTTAAAATCCCTTGTTCAAGTTAAGGAGTGCGATAAAATTACAGAACATGGAATGGCGACTAGAGACGTCCTTATTACGTTTTTTGTAACAGTAACTCGTGTTACTCATCATCGCCACGCAAAAAACCTTTGACTGACAAATAATGTTCCTATCGATTTGATACATACGTAACAATCAACTTAGTATATAGAAATTAGACCGTCCGAATGATATTTTCTCCACTGGACTCGAACAATCAATCTGATCGAGGAAACCTGAGTCCAGAGCACGAACTGAATGTCTTGAAATATAGTTGATAGTTTAAGAATAGTCACGGACCGTCAATTCCTATGACAAAATGTAGACAGTCACTGACAGGCGTTGTTGACTGACAGGCGCTACGAAAACTCTCAAATCGAGGATGTCACAACAATCAATCTGATCGAGGAAACCTGAGTCCAGAGCACGAACTGAATGTCTTGAAATATAGTTGATAGTTTAAGAATAGTCACGGACCGTCAATTCCTATGACAAAATGTAGACAGTCACTGACAGGCGTTGTTGACTGACAGGCGCTACGAAAACTCTCAAATCGAGGATGTCACAACAATCAATCTGATCGAGGAAACCTGAGTCCAGAGCACGAACTGAATGTCTTGAAATATAGTTGATAGTTTAAGAATAGTATAGTCACGGACCGTCAATTCCTATGTCAAAATGTAGACAGTCACTGACAGGCGTTGTTTGTGTGGAAAATTCTGAAATTGCCGTCTCTAGCAATGGCCACCGAGGTCTTTCCCTACTCTGTGGATAAAATCAAAAGGCTTTGTTCACAAAAAGTAATAAAGCTGCCAGGAGGGTATAATAAAATTATCGGAGGAACGTTAAGTTTAAATCTTAGTAGAACTGTAGAACATTTAAATCGCGTTTTTATTGGTCTAATCGCCGCTGTGGGATTGTACAGTACAATGTTTTATATCTGGGAGTAGATATATTTTATATCTGGGAGATAGGGATGTGATTAAATTAAGAAGTAGGATATTATGTTTTTATGGGTTCTTGGAAGACACGAAATCTCAGTCTCAGGCTAGTTATGGCTTTCCTAAAAACACTGTTTGTAGTTAGTCTAATTTCTATTTATACAGTTATGTTTTTCAGTTCTTAGATCTCTCATATTTCATATTGTTTATTCAGACGTAAAACTAACGTCAAGTCAATAGGAATTGTGTTTCTGGTTATTTAGTCTGGTGAATTCACAAGTCAGGCAAAGTGATCATGGATTAACCATATGGAATTTCAAAGTGGCGTCCGGGAGCCTCGATTTGTGTTTCCTGTTACAAGAGACTTACCTACCTAAAGAGACCTGGTAAATATTATGTCAAATAAGTAATTTCAGGGGTTCATGTGTTTATGTGTTTGATGTGAATTAGGTAATATAATTTCATTGAACTAAGGAGTAGAATTCCTGCTGGAGTACGTGTTTCCTGACAGCTACAACCTGGGGGTCTTCAAGGCAAGAGTGAATAGGTTACTACGTCGAATGCATCATCGTTTTTACGGTTCCGTACCTCAAAACGTAAAAAAGGAACCCTTATAGAT
Organism: Mamestra configurata; assembly: GCA_002192655.3. Taxonomy (NCBI): domain Eukaryota; kingdom Metazoa; phylum Arthropoda; class Insecta; order Lepidoptera; family Noctuidae; genus Mamestra; species Mamestra configurata. The sequence goes on from NDFZ01005373.1 coordinate 169,600, forward strand.
CACTCTCTTGTCCGTCTGTCTGTCTGTCTACCTATAAGTTGAAATTTATACCAGATACTGAGGTCTATAGTCCCTATTAGTTGTAAAGCAAGGTCCTGAGTCAACACGATAAAAATATATGGGCAAATTTAGATTTTTGTGACGTAAGTACCAAAAAAAAATATTTTTCGGAATTTTCACTTTACTTGTGCTGGAGTAGACCTTGCTTTTAATCAAAATTGACAATTCTAGTTTATCAGGTGAGATTGTGGTCAAACACGAGCCTATCAATCATAAAAAAAAACTTTGGCTAAATCTTCAATAATAAATCTATACTAATCTACACTTCTATACCTACTTATTTATAAATGCGATTGGATGTTTGTAAGGATGGATATATGTTTGTCACTCAACCACGTCAGAACACTGAACGGATCTTGATGAAATTTGGCACAGAGGTAGATTATAGTGGAATAACGCATAGGACTTTTTATTCCGGGAATATGTTTCCTTGGGATTATTTTCGACATTCACGCTGCTGCGGGTGGAAGCTAGTATTAAATACATGTAAATCTTAAGCTGCAGTCCAAAATCCTCACAAACAAAAAGCGAAACCCACTAACAAAGCTATCTCCCGACCTATTACAAACGAGAGGTTGATGCAAAAACCAGAAATAAATTTCTGAGCAAGACGGTGAACCGATTCGAGGGGGCTTGCTTAAAATTCAACCTCCGACGTAACTCTGGTTGAATTTGTAACGCTACTAAATGTTCTCGATTGGATTTCGTGTAAGGTTTTATAGGTAACATTACGATAATTTAGAGGGTTAAATGGCTTTTGATCGGAAGAATAGAATGCAAATTCTTTCCTCGTTAAGACCCCACTGTACCTTGAATAGAAGGTGAAACCACAGAGCTCAACAGCCGCTGCTCAAGACGATAATGCCAAAGCTTTTCATACAAGCAAAGCGTGTCTGTGAGTAAAAATCAAAGCATTTATTTCAAATAAACCATTATCAGGTACTTTTGAATTGTCAAAGTTTTTTGAGTGTCACCGTTTACTCATACAAATTAACAGTAACCAGGGCACATTGCACGGGCAGGAATATGCAAAGACTCAAAAACTCAAAGCATTTATTTCAATAAGACCATTTAAAGGCACTTTTGAATTGTCATGGTCGAAAAGATGAAGCTATTTGCACGTGACAAAACGTAGATCGAACGTGCAAGAAACTCCACGGACACTCTTTTAAAAATAATATTTTTTTACAAAGTTATGGTTACATAATTCATGTTGAAATTATACATATATGTGAGAACGATGTAAAAGACGTGCAGGATAAGAGCGTCCGGAGTGAAAAGAACAATTCAAAGAAACAATTAAAATAAACCGTGGCCGCCGAGAAATGACCAGAAAAAACTGACGGCGCCCGTTCATGAACATGAGTCGTTAGCGAAGCATTGCTGTGTGATCTTAGAGTTTCATGATATTGTGTGATGGTTTCCTCCTGCCTCTACTCAACTATGTTGGTATAAGCTTCCATAAAACTAAGTACCATGATTGCCTTTCAGACCACGATAATCAAGTTTCTAAGTAACTTTGTTTACCCTATGGCAGATAGCAGTACCTTTGTTCAAGTGATCGGTCAAAGTATATGATTGCGTTGATACGAGGACAGCTTTTCATGTAAGAATGACAGAGGTTGATCGATGGCGTAGCAAAGAGATCAGCTATGTCTCAAATTTCATCGATGTCGGAGGCCCTTTAACACCCATAAAAATATGATTATGCCGAGAAGCTCGTGGATATATAATAACAGCCGCACGTTTCGATCTTGTTGCGGAATTTGTTCTAAAAATGCTCGTGGTTATATAATAACAGTCGCACGTTTCGATCTTGTTGCGGAAAAATTTCGCGGCCCTGAACGCAAAGGGCATTAGAAGAAACTCGGATGGGTTTTAGTCAGTATGAGTCTAACACGCCCTTCCGCTCCGCCCAGAGTGAAAGAAGTCATCGGATGATCCCATCGTTAAAAAAAGGTTCTATCTTCAAGGTTAAGCTGCGCTTGCCGAGGTCGGTCCATGGATGGGTGACCTGGTGATGTAAAAGTGTGTTAAAGCAATGGTCCTGGCAGTCATTTTCAGGTTTTTTGGAGTCGTAGCCAGAAACTAGAAGATCTGACTCCAGACTTGCCAAGGGCTACCGCATTACCTAGTGACGTTACTAGTGAGTAGGGTGTGGAGTTCAGACAGGCAGACGCTGCATGTATGTATAATACTAGTCCTCAGCTGTTCGGTTGCTACTGTACTAGTTCTCGGTTGTACTGAATGCCGATCCCAACATATTTGGGACAAGGCTAGGCTGATTCATTGATGTACAGACAACAAAGCTATTTGGTATACAGGCGAAGAAAATATTATTTTTTCCACTGCACTGCCAAAAATTTTTTCTAGTGTGTGTGTGCTTTTTAGGCTTATACAATAATTGTCTACACACACTCACAACGTTGTTTAAAAGTACTGTTGCAAGTTAGCTGCCTGTATACCAAATAGCTTTGTTGACTTTACGTATATGCCATGTAATGAAAAATCTTCCTTGAGATTTTTAAATCAATGACCTTTTCAATAAACGCTTTTACGAATTGTCGTTAAAGGATCTTATAGGAAACGTGATTTGAGTCAGAATGACGTCATAAAAAGGGATTACGAGTTCCTATTCAACAATCAAGTTTTATTTCCTTTATTTTCGAACTGTTTTGTCAAAGGGTTGCGGAATAAACCGGGTTCACTTCACTTGAAAATAAAATCAAGTCAAAGATACATTTATTATCTACTGGATAGTTCAATTAGATACATCAATTAGATTCCTTAAAAAGTATTTTTGGCCCGTTATTTACTTTACTAAAAAAAATTGGATACGTATTTTTTCTTTTGTCATGAAGACAAAATATAAAGATTCAGTGCGTTAAAAATTTCGCGGGACATCACATCTCGGTACACTTTTTACATAGAAGTGACGACATATTTGTATTTTTACTGATTGATAGACATTAAATACGGGGTCCAATATTTTTGGTAAAGTAACTAACTGACCAAATGGAATTTCCCAAACGACAGGAAACGACATCGCGGCGGGCCCAGAAAGGGATGGCGGGATGGGCTGGTCTCCTTCTCAAAGGACTGGCTCAAAATTTCAGAAGACCGGGGAAATTGGAAGGAGGGAAGGGAAACCTTTGCTCTGCAGTGGGACAGTTTTCGCACAAATTAAAAATAAATATCCAGTAAACACTGCCGCGTCTGTACATCTGTGCACAAAGGATAAATAAATAAACAAAATCTTAGCAATAAAACAGAACTGCAAAGCCTTCACCATGTTAGGTATACCAAACAGTCTGGACAACTAAGATTGGGCTAAGCCGAGAGGCCTTTGGCAAAGTGCCACCATAACGCCGGAATATGCTAATCTTGGACCAATACTCCCATATCAGTTCCAAATTGCTCAGTTTCTAAGCTTTTATGAAATTCGATTCGAGTTGGAAGTGTTAAGTGACCTTGGTCTTATTACAGCTTTATTGAAACCTAGATTTTCCTCTGCTTTCACTCCCTTGTAGCTTAGTGAAACAATTGAAGAGTGGTTCAAACAAGCACAACCACTTGCGATTGGAGCATATTTTCTCATATTCTTTTATTTTTTTCAAAATTATTCCATTTTATGATTTAAATAACATGTTTCCTGTTCTGTTTTGAAGACGATTTTTGTATTTGGAAACACATAATTTCTCAGTTATAGAATTTGCAAGAATTACATCTTTTAAAATTGAATTTTCAACGGCTGTTGCATCAAACACGAGAGAGCAAATTTGCGCTCACCTTTTTCTTTTTTTTTTAAGGATGGGAAATCATCAAAAGATTTCTTTCGCTCTGGGTGGAGCGGAAAGGCGTGTCAGACTCTTACTGACTAAAACCCATCCGTGTTCCTTCTAAAGCCTTCTGCGTTCCAGGGCCGCGGTGACTCTTTCGAACAAATTCCGCAACCCTGGCAGGCTCACCTGTAATCTGAATTGCGATTCTTTTCCACCGCGCTCTTCAAGAATGTATAAACAAACAATTTTACCTCATTATAATATTATAATGTTGGGTCTACTTATGTAAGTAGATTGACTTGTTGTTACAAGTTTCATTCAAATCACACTAATATTATAAAGGCGAAAGTTTGTAAGTGTGTGTGTATGTTTGTTACTTATTCAGGCGCAAACGGCTGGACCAATTTAATTGAAATTTGTTACACAGATTGTTTGAGTCCCGGAAAAGGATAGTTTTTATCGCGGGAAAGAAAGAAAGAAAACTAGTTTATTTGGTACACACACAGACACACATTGTAGATACAAATGAAAGACAACTTAATTTTAAAACAAAAATATTGTATGATCCGCGGCTGCGCCAAATAAGTTATGGACTATGTTTCCTTGGGATAATTTTCAACGTTCACGCGGGTGGTGCCGCGGGCGGCAGCTAGTAGGTCATAAAAGAGGAAAATTCCTCTGTCCTGAAATATAACAAAACCAGTCTTCCCCAAACCAGCTTTCTATTCAAGCTTATTCTCATGCAAAGTTTCAAGGAAACTAAACAATCTTCTCATAAAACGAAACGACCAAAACCAAAATTCTCGTGCCCAAAATCGTGCGACACTTAGTAAGGGACCCGTTCATTTGAATTCCATGGCAGCATTTGAATTGGAGATTTTACAGGCCTTAATCTAAAACCGACGCTGGATGTCCCGAATGGAAGCCGTTATCGGGCTAATTAAGGGCTTCATCTAGGTAGGTGGTTCCTTTATCGAATGAGGTTTTAGGCAGGTTCGGGCGATGGTGTTTGATTAGTTTGTTTCGGGTTTTGCCTTGAAGGTAAAGACATGCAGGTTCAAACAGTGTCTTTTAGGACCCAATTGTAGACGTTAACTGTGTTGAATTATACCGTTGCATGAATTCAAGTTCTTCAAACTTAACAAACAGATGTTATGGTGGGGAGTTTGTTGCGCCACTTCTTCTTTCCATCTGAAACACTAGGAAAAGGTGACGGATTTGGGGAGTCCTTCAAATCCGACTGACGAGCCTCTCAAAACTGACTGACAGACGTTCAAAAAGTGCTGATTAGCCTCGTTTGAATAAATGACTTTTTATTTTGATTTTGTGCCAGTTTAACATGGATTGAGTTGGCCAGATTGGCAGTCACACCATGTAATAATATACAACTGCACCCGGTAAGATTGGAAGCTGCTTCAAATATAGATAGGAAAAATCGAGGTAAATTGATTGAAGTAATATTTTGAAGAAACAGGTCTTAGACCACGACATCGACAACATTGTTTGATCGGACGTTACTTTATCCTGGTTTTTTTTTTCTGATTTTAAGTCTTGGATGAGGGTGGCAAAGGAGGGGGGGGATTGATACGGGAAAACAGAAGCCTATGCCAAAGCATCAGCTAACTACAGGCAGCACAAACAGACAAGGCGGCGTATGTAAGTAATGATACTGAGCATCCATTGATGCTTGGCTCGCTGTCCGATCACCACCAGGCCCACGCACCACGTCTCAAAGAGATGTTAGCATAGAAGACGGGGCCCGCTTTGGCTAGAGCCTGCCACTGTTGCGGAATTTGTTCGAAAGAGTTACCGCGGCCCTGGAACGCAAAGGGCTTTAGAAGGAACACGGATGGGTTTTAGTCAGTAGGAATCTGACACGTCCTTCAGCTCCACCCAGAGCGGTAGAAGTCATGATGAATTCCCATGCATAAAAAAAAACCTTTGATGTTCAGTATTAGTACTTACATACACCCGCCTGAAAGTGTCTTGGCTTCTTTTTAGACTTAATGGAGTCTGCTTCACAAGCCAATACTCTTTCGTTCACTTTACATTAAATTACAGTAGTCAGGCAAGTTACTTGCTATTTTCCATTTTAAAGACGTCGGCCTCTTCCTATGCAAACAAGAACAAGCACGGTGATTAAACTCGCTTGTTTATGGTGTGTTCAAGGTTAAAGTTTCCTTTAAAGTTTACCTTCTCTATCAGTCGTTTATTTATTCTGTTAAAAATCTGCAGACTTTAATTCCGCCAAGCCCGTTTTATCATCAGAGTACAAGACGTACGGCGATATCGTGTTACTCAGTTACTACTGGTTAACATGATACCCCTTGGCAAGACTAGTGCCAGATATTCTGGCTTCTGACTATCCGTAACATCTGTCAAAGATCTACAGATAACAGCCAACCAACCTATGATCATCCTTTCACTCCAAGAATATGGTTCTTATGGAATAATGGTTCTTATGTCAAAAACTTTAAGATTCAAACTTAAAGCTTTATCAAGAACCAAGACACTAAGACATGAAATAAGTTTCTCTTGGACGTTGCTTTACAGAAATACGTTGAATATTGCCAGACTTTTGCCTACTACTTACACCAATGCGAAGTTATTCCAAAGTCTCTTCATTTGAATTCCACTGCGGGATTTGAATTGTAGATTTTACAGGCTTTAATCTGAAACCGACGTTGGATGTCGTCTTGAGCCCCTTATTCTGCTAATTAAGGACTTCATCTATGCAAATGACTCTCGATCGTTCCCTTATCAACTAAGGAGCACGGGGGTTGGATTTTGGGTCAAAATTGCATGCACGGTTTTAGATTTTGGGTGGGGAAGCAATGTGAGTTGGCATTATTGCTCATAGGAATTTGAGCTTTAAAATAAGACTGTGTTTTAGGTACCCGTTCAACGTTTCTACAAATATAATGCCACGTAAAGGTCTCTAAAGAAATGAGAGGATATACTTTAACGGGAAATCATTTCTTAAAGCAACTGATTTAATCTGGATACCAAGAAATCATCGATACCATCTTTAAAAACAAATATTTCGATTCCGTCCGTCAGATAGATTTCCAAAAAACTTGGACAAGTATTTTCTTTTTTCACGGAAACAAAAAATGAAGTTGATACAGTGTGTTGAAAACTCATACATTCCAGTACACTTTCTAACGGAAAGTGACGTCACATCCGATCCGCCAATCTTTGATGCGTTTTATCTTCGTAATTTTTTATTGATTTGATAAAACATAAACTACGTACGAAATGAATTGATATGGGTCACCTAAATATCATGTGTCCAATTTCAAACAGATCGGCATTCGGAGAACCGCTATTGTCTTTCAAATGTCAGTGTGAAATATTTTACAAAGTACACGCAAACACAAAGTACGAGTCATGAATTTTGCCTCGATCTTCAATACTGTAGTGTATAGACATTTATACTTAGTTGAGTATAACTCTGTCGTCTCGAGAAGTGCACGCGCGGGGTCGCGGGGCGGGGGTGCACTGACCCACCGACCGCCGCGGAGAGAAGACGTGGACGCTTGCTGCGAGCCGATATCAGTTTAATTAGGTGTTACTTGTCCTTTCCTAATATCAACCTCTGAGTCCTAGTGTACATTACATGTGGCGACGAGACAAACTGTGAGTATTTTAAGGATTTTTACATTCAATAACAAAAGAAAAGAGAGAAAACTATAAGTACGAGGACAAAATACTTATACTATCCAACTACAATTGTTGAATAAATAAAACTTATGGATCACGAGGCACTGCCTGTAAATTCATGCATGACAAACTACCCAGCTTTTATCGGTGATTATTATGTAGGTACCTAGTTAACTACCCGCTGGGTTTCTTCACATATGTTGTTTCATTCGGAATGCCAGTGGTGGATGAGTACCTACCCTACAAGTTACCTACCTTCTTGAGTTCGAGCCTCAATATTCAGTATCAATCAAGCTTAAAAAAAAAAAAAAAAAAAATAATAATAATTTAGGTAGGTAATAAGTTACTATTCCAAAGTTAATGAATTGGTGCACAGTATTTATTAGTTACTTACCGATGAAATAAAGTGTGTATTTACTGTAATCATGGTTACTAACTGATGTTGACTGTGAATAACATTTTTGACTAAAGAAAATAGTAACTAGGTAGGTACCTATTCACTTGGCCGTGAGTTGCGTAGGTATTCTTTTGTTATCTTTTAGGTATAATATAGGTTTCTATGGATGTGTACATCAGGGGAGTGACATACTTACTTAATAAAATCGTCAACCATACCTACCTACTTATTAAAAGTTTTTAATAATCACCGAAACTATCGGTGAACAGTTTTAGCTAAGGAGCATTAAATTGCGACTGGGCATTAAATTGCGACTGGGCATTCAATTGCGATTGAGCATTTAATTGCGGAGTGAGACAGAATATAATAAAAGCATTAAATTGCGGATATAGATCTATGAATACTTAGCGAACAACTTGCATTAAATTGCGGAGATTTATCGGTATAGCATTAAATTGCGGACATACCCACATGGCATTAAATTGCGGACATACCTACATGGCATTAAATTGCGGACATACCTACATGGCATTAAATTGCGAAGTTTTCACGGTTTAACATTTTATGTTTACACTTTGAGCACCCATTCGCCGTTTGGCGGCTGCGCGCTGGGTAATACTCACGCGCCAGCGCCACAGTATCTACCTACTGCACAGAATGACGACGACGTGTCGTCATGTGCGCACAGGGTGTGTTTGCCATGACGATTTCGTGTCGTCATAAGCGCCGAATGTGTACTGCGGGCGTAGATACCTACATAGCGTATTAATAATAGCATAGGTACAGTCACGTACAGTAGACGCTTTATTACTAGCACTAGATTGCGATAGCGTGTTAAAAATCTATAAATATGCAACATATTTACTACCTTGTCAACAGGTAGCCCCAAATGGCACAGTACACCTTAGAGAAGTTCGAATGTGAAGGGGAGATTGGTTCAGTCTCTGTCCGTTGGGAAAGATGGAAAAGAAGTCTAAACATTTACCTCGAGGCGGCAGGCATAGACACCGAGGCAAAGAAAAGAGCTAGTCTTTTACATTTCGGTGGTCCCGAGTTACAAGAAATCTTCTACAACATTCCAGGAGCTAATGCTACTGAAGGCGAACTTTTTAACATCGCGATCGGAAAATTAGACAACTACTTTGCACCTAAACAGAGCAAAGTGTATGAGCGACACCTATTTCGTCTCCTAAAACAGGAACAGGACGAGAAGTTTGAAAAATTTCTTATCAGACTCCGACTGCAGGCCAAGAAATGTCAGTTTGGTGAAAAAGAAGACGAGCATATCATAGACCAAATAACAGAAAAGGGAAGAACAGAAGAACTCCGAAAGAAGATATTGAAAACAGGAGACAAGATCACTTTGGATGAAATAGTTGCAGAAGCGAATGCACTGGAAGCCATAGATCGTCAATTAGGAAACTTTGGTACGAAACCTGTGGAAAGTCAGTCAATCAACAGAGTAGGTACAGAGACATGGAAGGAAAAGCCAAAAAAAAGATTGGAATGTAGTAGATGTGGAAGTTCTAGACATTTGGCCCGTGACAACACCTGCCCTGCAAAAGGAAAGGCTTGCCTTAAATGTGGCATCATCGGACACTTCAGAAATCAATGTCGGACAAGACAGACTCAGAAGAGGAAATTGGAAGGAGAAAAATCATCGAACAGTCAGGGAATAAAGAAGAAAAGCAGGACAACAAATAACATCGAAGAAACTGCAAACATTAGCACGGATGAAAGAAAAGTCGACTACATTTTCAATATCGAGAACGACGCAAAGGTCACATGTAACATAGGTGGAACCAACGTGGATATGTTGATAGATTCGGGCTGCAAGCACAATCTTATAACGGACCAAACCTGGGAAAGAATGAAGAAAGATAACGCTCAAGTTACCAATCAAGATCCGAATCCTGACAAAACGTTCGTAGCTTACGGAAGTGCAACACCGCTGAAGCTGTTAGGATCATTCAAAGCTACGATAAAACTTGCCGGAACATCACAGGACATCACAACATTCTACGTAATCGAAAACGGTACGCGTGACCTACTTGGACGTGTGACTGCATCCTCATTGGGAGTACTTCGGATCAATTTGGATATAAACCAGGTTGAAACTGAGGCGTTTCCAAAATTTAAAGACGTTTTAGTTACCATTCCGATTGACGATTCAGTGAAGCCCATTGCTCAGCCGTATCGGAGGATTCCCATCCCGCTTGAAGAAAAAGTAGAGAAGAAACTGAAAGAATTACTGAAAAGGGACATTATAGAAGTTGTAAAAGGTCCTTCTAACTGGATCTCGCCTATAGTCCCTGTGCTAAAAGACGGAGGGGACATCCGATTATGTATCGATATGCGCCGAGCAAATGCGGCTATACAACGTGAAAACCACCCACTGCCAACGATGGACGAACTGTTGCCAAAAGTTCGGGAAGCCAAAATCTTTAGTAAACTAGACATACGAGATGCGTTCCATCATATTGAACTTCACCCAGACTCAAGGCATATCACGACCTTCATTACTAGCAAAGGATTGTATCAATACAAAAGGATGATGTTTGGTATCTCGTGTGCGCCAGAGATTTTCCAAAAAATACTGGAACGAATCCTTTTAGGTTGCGATGGAGTCATCAACTTCATAGATGACATCTTGACGTTTGGGAAAGACTTAGTAGAACACGACTTAAGGCTCAAAAAAGTTATGGCAGTGTTAAAGGAAAATAATGTGATGTTAAGAGAAAATAAATGCATTTTTGGAATGAAGAAAGTCCACTTCCTAGGGCATGAACTGTCAGAAAAAGGAGTTAAACCACTAGACAAGTATATCTTGGCTATAAAGAGATTCAGAGCCCCGACGAATATCGCTGAACTGCAGAGTTTTATGGGCTTAGTGAATTACGTGGGAAAATGGATCCCCCACTTAGCAACGGTAACAGAACCCCTCAAACAACTGCTACGGAAAAGAACGGGAAGAAACACAGATATTCAGGATGACTGGCGAGATGCCCAAAAGAACGCATTTAATGATCTCAAAGCGGCACTCATGAAGGTACCAAATTTAGGGTACTACAATCCTCATGATAAGACTGTGGTGATTGCAGATGCAAGCCCAGTAGGTCTGGGTGCAGTGCTAGTACAAATCAACAAGAATGGGCCGAGAATAATTGCTTTTGGTAATAAAACCCTCAGCAGCTGTGAGCGTCGTTACTGCCAAACAGAAAAAGAGGCCTTAGCCCTGGTTTGGGCAGTCGAACATTTCAATATGTTCCTATACGGCAAGGTGTTCGATCTAGTTACAGATCATAAGCCCTTGGAGGTGATATTTGGCCCGAAAGCAAAACCATGCGCTCGCATTGAAAGGTGGGTGTTAAGGCTGCAATCCTACAATTTCAAGGTAAAATATAGCCCGGGGAAGACCAACATAGCCGATCCACTATCGAGACTCTGTGAAGTGGCAACAAACCCGACGGCTTTATTTGAAGATCATGTTCAAGCGGTTACCGAATCCGCACGACCAGTAGCCATCCCATTACAAGAGATCACTGAGAGTTCCCATGGAGATGCAGATATACAGATGGTTAGAGAGGGCCTTTACAATGGAAACTGGGATGAAACGGTTAAAGCCTATAAACTTTTCCAGAATGAATTATGCTTTCATGGCGATATTCTCCTCAGGGGGACGAAAATTGTAATTCCATCCAAATTACGCAAAAGAGTTTTGGAAGCTGCGCACGAAGGTCATCCGGGGATAGTCGCGATGAAAGGTAGGTTGAGGACTAAGGTATGGTGGCCTAAGTGCGACAAAGATGCTGAAAACATATGCAAAGCCTGTAAAGGATGCATTTTGGTCTCTGCTCCCAGCGCCCCAAACCCATTGAAAAGAAGAGATTTACCTTCCGAACCATGGGTTGACATAGCAATTGACCTCATGGGCCCCTTACCTAGTGGAGATTATATCCTGGTAGTTGTGGATTATTACACCAGATATAAAGAGGTGAAAACATGCAGAACTATAACAAGCTCCGAAATAATCGGAATGCTTAAAGACATTTTTAGCAGACTTGGCAATCCGGTCTCGCTTACATCAGACAACGGGAGACAATTTTCCAGCGAAGACTTTAAAAGTTTCTGTGCAGAGAGGAACATACGACTCTATAATACCATTCCCTACTGGCCGCAACAAAATGGAGAAGTGGAGCGCCAGAATAGGGACATCCTAAAACGCCTCAAGATTTCTCAAGTAGAAAAAAAGAACTGGAAGGAGGCTCTTTGTGAGTACATGGTGATGTACAATAGTACACCTCACACAGTTACAGGAAAAACACCTGCAGAACTGTTCTTTAGACGACAATTTCGAGACAAGTTGCCTATGATTCAGGACATGACGCATCTCACAGAGGATCTTGAAATGAGGGATAGAGATAAGGAACTAAAGGAAAAAGGGAAGGAATATGCGGATAGGAAGAGAAGAGCTACTAGTTGTGAATTGGAAGTCGGAGATAAAGTATACGTCAAGAACATGACTAAACAAAATAAGCTGAGCTTAAACTATGAACCCGAAACTCATACCGTCGAAGCGAACAAAGGAGGCGACGTAAGTCTTCGGAACGATGAAACTGGTCAGAGAATAAGACGGAACGTCGTACATCTAAAACGAGTAGAAGGACAATGGAAGGTGCTAGATGATGAGAATAATGCTAGTGATGCTCAAACCAACGATAATAGTGACGTAAATCAATCACAACTCGAGTGAATAAAATGATGGACAATAATGACAAAGTAATTGATGACTAGTGATTTAACATACTCGTAATTTGAATAAGGACCTGCTGATTGTACTTGATACACTTATGTAAAAATAAAAATGTTTAATTACTATTACATTTTGATGATTATGAATGCATTTAATTTGTACGTTAATCTGATCACAGTTCCTTAACTGATTATTATGTATTTATAAAAAAAAATACAATAATAAGGGAGGGATGTAGTGTATAGACATTTATACTTAGTTGAGTATAACTCTGTCGTCTCGAGAAGTGCACGCGCGGGGTCGCGGGGCGGGGGGGCACTGACCCACCGACCGCCGCGGAGAGAAGACGTGGACGCTTGCTGCGAGCCGATATCAGTTTAATTAGGTGTTACTTGTCCTTTCCTAATATCAACCTCTGAGTCCTAGTGTACATTACAACTACTAAAACGGGTCTTTTTCATTTTATTTATAGAATCAGTCTGTCCTACCCTTTTCTTAGTGAGACATTCCCAAAACTGTTCCGATAAGGAAACATGTTATTCTCCTTTTATTACGGAAGAACGGGTTGACAGCATAAAATAATGTTTTCTAGCTGCAAAATTATGATAATCAGGACACCTATAGTGACAGCTTTGTTTAGTGTATACAGTGGAATGAGTTGACAGGTTTTGGACATAGTAATAAATAAATTTATAGTGAAAATATTAATTGATCAGATAATTCCAGCGGCTTCAATCGTGTGTTAGTCGAAAATTAGCCCGTGGGAACGTTCTACTGGGATAAAAAGGAAGTGTCATATATGTCAGAATGAATAGTGTTCAAAGGTTCTAGAGTGGCGTCCGTGAATACTGAAGAATGCAGCGTTGGAAGGTCTCCCACAAGGTGACTTGGTGAAGGCTCCGGGAATAACACGTATTTTGGCAAATGATGATCCTGGTGAGGAACGTCAAGTTCAGCAGCATTTTTTTTATTTCTCTGTCATAAGTCAAAGTCAAAGCATTTATTTCAAGTAAATCATTATCAGGTACTTTTGAATTGTCAAAGTCAGTCCGTCGAAAATAAAAACATGAAGCTATTTGCACGTTCGAAAGCGTAGATCTCTATGGAGAAGAACATGCAAGAAACTCCACGGACACTCTTTTAAATCATTTTATGTTTACAAAAATCCTGGTTACATTAACCTTGTTGCTTCTATATATGAGAATAATGTAAAGAAAGAAAAAAACAATTTATAGTATCAAATATTAAAATAAGGCAGTGGCAACTAAGGGATGACCGCCCGTTCACGAACATGACGCGTGCATCAGCACCATTCAGCTCAACCATTTAGAAGGGAACTGAATGATCCGATACACGCGCCACCATCAGCGAGACATTGGAGAGAGCATGACACACCCTCCACTGCCCCTGCTATTTCATGTCAAACAAGGAAACTATCTATTAACATAATGGTCCATGGTCCTTACATTTACAGAACTTGAAATAAAAATTGCTTCTACATTATATAAAACTATGAATATCAATCTGAAAAGACAGAAAAAGAAAAGTTTATTCTAAACATAACATAAGATAAGACTGGCAATGAAAAAACCCAACTCTCCAACTCCTTTTAAAGTAGAAAACCTTATTTTAAATTCAACAATCCCCATATAGGTCATAGAATTACATTCGAAACACTACTTCATTGGCGCCGACGTGAATGGCGCGATCTGTCCCAGCGTAACACATTACACGATTTAAAGCGTTTTATCTCGAGTGTGAGGATTGCTGCACAGTTTTCCTTAAGCGCTGTGAAACGTTAAAAAAATATGATTGTGTCATTTACTTAGAGATGTTGCTGAGTGCTTAGAAATAGTTTTAGAATGGTGAGAATTAGTAACAACTTTTACTATGGGACCAACCCCGAAATCACGAAAAAAAACAGCTTTTCAGTACATTTTGTCGAGTTATACAATTTTTTTTTCCCCTTTTCAGTGTTTGTCTTATGGTAATAGTTGTTCCTAATCATGAGTACAATGACCCCTTAAGAGTTATTGCGTTTATTCTGTGACAGGTTGTATACTACGTCTAGCAGAATAAATGCAAAACTTGAAAAAGGGTTATTATACTCAATGTAGAACTTTTCCTAAACGAATTTAATTTAATTTTAATTTAATATTTGTATATATACACTAGAAATAAAAATAAAATCTCCTAACTAAATAAACCCTAAAATATGGCGTCAAAAAATTTATCCGCATCGCTGTCGACTGGAAGTGTACCCAAAAGACTGGCGGCATTGCCACGTTGTATGGCAATGCTTATTCTTTGACCAAGGTAAAAGCCAGCCCTTGGGTCACGAATAATACTGGAATTGCAAACAAATTTAGCCGTTAAGTATCTTCAGTTATTCGAGTAATGCACACATGAATATATGGTACAGTTATTTTTTCTTCTAAGTTGGTCAACTTAAAAGTTATTTTAAAAGATTTCGGTTATATTTTAGGTTTTCAATTCCTTTCTTTTCGCTACTTTAATTTTCGCAAAACAGTTTTTCGTTTTTAAACATGTTTGAGTTTTAAAATCTGTTACAATTTTTCTCTGCTACTGCTAATGTATCCCTAAAATGACAAACAACGAAAGAAAAAGTCATTATGTAACCTAAACTTAACAAATTAAAGTCGTGAAGTACTTAAGAGAAAAACCTAAGTGAGGGCAAAACGTATCCCTACATTTTACAAGTTTAGATATAAGTCTCGCATAATAGAGCTTAAGAATAAGGGTATTGCTCGTAATCGATATCAAATCCAGACTCCGGCCTTCCATTGAGTGTTTTCGGGCAAAACAGGCTAAGAAGACTTGGTATGTAGATGTTCGTTCTGAAGTTTGAAACTTTGACTTGACGCTCAGCTATCGCACTTTGGACGAATAGATCAACAAGGTTGAATGTTTAGTTACTGGATTACTAACAGTACAAATTCTACTTCTAGATTTAAAATTAAAACTAGGTTTTGACATGGTCATGTTCGTGAACGGGCGCCGTCAGTGGAGACTGGTCATCCCTTGGTTGCCACTGCCTCATTTTAATATTTCATACTATAAATTGTTTTTTTTCTTTCTTTACATTGTTCTCGTATATAGAAGCAACAAGGTTTATGTAACCAGGATTTTTGTAAACATAAAATGATTTAAAAGAGTGTCCGTGGAGTTTCTTGCACGTTCTTCTCCATAGAGATCTACGCTTGCGAACGTGCAAATAGCTTCATGTTTTTGACGGACTGACTTTGACAATTCAAAAGTACCTGATAATGGTTTATTTGAAATAAATGCTTTGACTTTTGACTTTTTTTTTGACTTGACCGCGACTTCGCACTCGCATTTCCTGTTTTTTTCCTGTTTTTTCAGGAAATTTTCTCTTAGTACTCACCTACGGAGTAAGGGAGCTTACTTGCCAAATTTCAGCTTTCTACGACAAGTACTTGTTTAAGCTGTCAATCACTCAGTAACGTTAGAGTTTTATATTTATTGATTGAAGTTTCTTTGTGTACTATCAAAATATCAGTGTTTTACTAAAAGCTTATGAAATGTACTAGGTTACTATTATACCAGCCGACCGATTCTGTAAACATGTCGAAGTGAAGGCTTGGGTGAAGTGATCACGAGGTGAGCTGTCAATCCATATATGTAATCTGAAAACTGTTTGTTCCGGCCCAGTTCCGAATGAATGGACTGATTTTGACAAGTCTATCACTGACAGATACGAGTGGCTAATTTTAAAAGGAGTACCTAATTTAATTTGAGGTTTGCGTCATAGCGTTCTTGGCGCTCACGGGTGGGTTTTAGTCACTAAGAGTCTGGCAGTCCCTTCCACTCCGCTCAGAGCGGAAGAAGTCATTTGATGATTTCCCATCCAAAAAAAGGTACTTGGTCTTTCTATTTATTCTGTTCGTTTTATATTACGAAGTAAATTACATCTTTTTGTAAAGGTACCAACAGACATTCACAAAAATATTTTGTATTTTTTTATGTTTGTTATATTTTTACCTTTTGTGAAGGAGCCTCGTATAGACAAAAGGCACAATGCTACCCTAAATATGTTCTATACACCTCCGTCAAAATGGAAATCAAGAATCACTCCGATCAAAAGGTCAAATACGAACCGTTTACCCCAAAATTCAAAGTCAAAGCTCAACAAAATCTCCGATTTCTCGAACTGTTCCACATTTACTCTGTATATGTGTTTACTACAACGCTTTCTAGATAGTATCGTGACAATAATCGTCGATCAATGGTTTTATACGTGCTTTTAGTTGGCACGTACGATTTAAACGCGCAATGTAATGCGATGTGAATTCAATCACTATTGACCCGTAAGTGCTGTAGTGAATGTCTGCGATTGTATTAGATAGTAGGTTTTCTAAGTATTCTTTTGGAGTTAAAGTGTCTTTGAATCTGTATTGGGTTTTCAAAGCTGTTTTTGATAGTTTTGGTTTCGTGAAATTGGTTTTTGTGTTATAACAAAGATTTCTTATAAAAACACCGCCCACACGCACAAAGGTCTCGGTAATATTTTCATTGTGCATACAGCTAAGGAATAGAATTCCCTGCCAGGGTCTGTGTTTCTTGGGCTACGTAATGGTTGATATAATAATAGATTGTATAATATAACTTGAAATAACGTTCATATGATATAATTTTCATATGCTATAAAAACACATAACCTAATTTCATGTGATCATGTGATATAACTTTAATTGCTCTAATAATATTTAGCATAACGTTCATTACAAAAAAAAAGCATTTTAACTAATTTTCTAAGGAAGCGCACCGTTCTTGAGAAAAAAATTGCTTGTGATCTAAACACTAAAGTTGCTACTGCATTATCTCCGGCGCTGCGGGAAGTGCAAACCCTTTCCCCTTACGTAACAAATGATAGGCACCCACGCTCACCTCCGCAGCTTCGGCTTGCTGGCCGCCTTCGGCACTGCTACGGCTCGCACGGGTGCCTATGCTTTGTTACAGCGGGCGGGGGTTGCTCTCCTTTGCGACTCCGGTTTTATATACATTTTAGGGGTACAAAAGGCAACCAAAAGACTACGTGTAGTCGGGTGCCCCGATTCGGTTTCGGAACAGATTCAACCTACTTAACTACAAGCAAAATTATATTAAACGTAACTTATACATTTTGAATATTATAGTAACTGAATATTATATAAAATGTTCATTATACCATATAAATTTAGGTAAAATGAAATTATATCAATAATTCATTATGTCATTTGATCGTTATATTAAACAAAAGTGTTTTAAATAAAATTAGATCATAATGATCATTGGAACTTTTGTTGTGATTTCAAACGTTACACACCCGTGTTTCTTGATAGTAACAATCTGTCAGGTCTTTAAGTCAAGAATTAATGGACTCCAAGGCAAGCGTGTTCCATCGTCGAGCACTTCATCGCTTTCCATAAGGTGAGATTGTAGACAAACGCAAGTCTAACAATTATAATAAAAAAGGATTATTTTAGTAGATGTAATTTCTAAGATCAATCACAGCATGTCAATTGGAACAAGGTATCAGATTTGTTTACTTCTATAGACAGGAACCTCCACTAAGTGTCGCAGTCCTGTGCGTTTCGCATTCCGCGCATTCTCGCAGCCTTCACCAGGTCATAGGTCTACCTTGTGGGAGACCTTCCAACACTGCGTCTTCTGTTACGCCGTTGCCACTCTAGAACCTTTCGGCCCCATCTAAAGTCTATTCAGTAAGCAATGTGCCGTGCCAAATTGGCTTTTCTTTGGGACAATTATGTATGTTTGGGCCTATTACATGGAGAGAGCAATGCTCGGGATTTCTCTAGTGGGTAGAATTTGCAACGAAGTAATTCTCTAGAGAACTAAAGTCACCAACACTGCGCGTAGAATCAGCATGCTGAAGTGGAAGTGGGCCGGCCATGTCTAAAGATGGACAGACGGTCGATGGAGCAGACATGAGTTAGAGTGGAGACCGCGTATGGGTAAACGTAGTGTAGGACGCCCTGCAGCACAATGGATCGACGATTTGAAGAAGGTGGCTGGCAGCGGATGGATGCAGACTGCTCAGGACCATGCTGGGTTGGCGCTTTTCGGGCAGGCTTACGTTCAGCAGTGGACGGCAATTGGCTGTTATGATGACATGGGCTCTATTAGATGTGGGTGTACTAAAGTTACATCTCAGCCTGACCCTCTAGGGAAAATCGGGGTTATATTATTTAAGTTAATAAAATGTATGTATCAGCTTGATGTTTAACTCTTAACCCTAATAAACTTGGGGTACAATAAAACTAAATAATTCCCCCAGTTTACTAGACCCCATCAAAGTTACAGCGGTTTTAAGCCTCCATAAAATTTTATAGCTTCATATTTTAATTTGAATTAAATTTTATTATCATTGATGCTAATTCTTGTTTTACGATGGGGTTGAATGTAGAATTGTTTTTTGTAGGCGCTGACTTTGTGTGGTTTCCATCTGTATGAAAATATGAGCCAATTAACTAAAGAAAAATATAAAGGAGCATTCTTTTCCCTGTAGAAGAGCTCCTGGTTAAGTAATTACAGCCACACAGGTCAATCATCTAGGTTAAGCAACGCTTGCCGAGGCCGGTTTGTGGATGGGTGACCATCTTAACATACATTCCTCCGTGCCTCATAAAGCACGTTAAGCCGTTGGTCCCGGCAACCAGTTGTAGATCTTTGGCAGGCGTTACGGATTGTCAGAAGCCAGAATATCTGACATCAGTCTTGCCAAGAACTACCTTGTTACCCAGTCACTGGTTGTGGAGGTCTGGTAGGCAGCCGCTCCACGTAAAATACTGGTATTCAACTAAAACCGTTTTGACTGGAAGCCGACCCCAATATAGTTGGGAAAAGGCTAGGCAGATGAATTAGGTACCCTTTTCCCTCCCTGGAGTTGTATTCGGGAGGCACTGCGTTATCATCGAGTGCCTCCCTACCTCCTCCGCGTCGTCGGGGCTTATTTGGCGGAAAGGTGTGTCACCTATCTGGGACGTGATGGCAGATACCAGCGCCCCATGTCGTGCGGTGTTCCGCAGGGTTCGGTCTTGGGCCCGCTCCTGTGGAACATCGGGTACGACTGGGTGCTGAGGGGCGAGCTCCGGCCGGGAGTGCAGCTGGTGTGTTACGCTGACGACACACTGGTCACTGCCCGGGGGAGCTCGCACAGGGAGGCAGCGTTGCTGGCGACGGCTGCGGTCTCACAGGTGGTGAGCCGCATACGGCGCCTCGGCCTGGAGGTGGCCCTCAACAAGTCGGAGGCCATTGTTTTTCATGGCCCCCGGCGAGCGCCGCCGCCGGGATCGCACATTGTGGTCGGGGGGGCCCGTATCGCTGTCGAGTCCACCATGAAGTACCTGGGATTGGTGCTCGACAGCCGGTGGGATTTCGGCCCCCACTTCCGGCGGCTGGCGCCCAAGTTGTTGGGCGCGGCGGGGGCGCTGTCAACGCTGCTTCCCAATCTGGGGGACCCGAGCACCGCCTGTAGGCGGTTGTACGTGGGGATCGTGCGATCGATGGCCCTTTATGGGGCCCCGATCTGGGCGGCTGACCTGACGGCCAGCACCATCACTGTTCTGCGGAGGCCGCAGAGGGTGATGGCCGTCAGAGTCATCAGGGGATATCGCACGATCTCCTACGAGGCGGCTTGCGCACTGGCCGGATCTCCGCCGTGGGACCTGGAGGCGAAAGTGCTCGCGTCACTGCATAGGTGGCGCGAGGGCGCGCGGGCGCGCGGCGAAAGACTGACGCAGCAACACTTGGAGCTGCGTCGGTCGCAGCTGCGCGAGGTCCTGGTGGCGGAATGGCGGGACAGGCTTTCGAGCCCTACCGCCGGCCTCATCACCATCGAGGCCATCCGGCCAGTGCTCGACCTCTGGCTCGGGAGAAGGCACGGCTCCCTGTCGTTTCGTGCGACGCAGGTCCTCTCGGGGCATGGCTGCTTCGGGAGGTTCTTGTGTCGCATAGGCAGGGAGCCGGACGCTCGATGCCACCACTGCGTCGACTGTCGGGAGGACACGGCACGGCATACGCTTGCAGAGTGTGCAGCTTGGGAGGAGCCGCGCCGTGCCCTCATCTCTGTTGTAGGCGGTGACCTCTCGCTGCCGGCCGTAGTCCATGCTATGGTCGGCGGTGAGGAGTCCTGGGACGCGGTGGTCTCCTTCTGCGAGACAGTTATCGCGCAGAAGGAGGCTGCGGAAAGGGAGAGGGAGATCACAACCGCTCTCCCTGCCCGCAGCAGGCGCATCGGGCGTCGGAGGAGGGCATACGCTGCCCTCTTCCGGCCCCCCTAACTGGGTCCAGGGGCGGCGGACTTGGGGATGTCCGTCGCCCCCCACTCATCCGGACCCGAGGTGGCGGCGCGTGGTGTTCCCGTGCGCCCCTCTTTGACGTAGCGAGGGGAGTTAAACACCTCACTCCCCTCGCCGACGCGAGGTGGCCCGCAGCGGCGGGCCGGCACCAGCCGGGGATTGCGGAAGTCGCTTACGTTCCCGCGATCCCCGGCGTAGGTGGGAGATGGAACACCGGGGTGGTTTTAGTCAGCAAGAGTCTGACAGACCCCTCCACCCGCCCCAGGGTGGAGGATTTCCATGAGGATTTCCCCCCGATATGAAAAAAAAAAAAAAAGGTACCCTTTTCCCTGAAAACATACCAAGTTAAATTTGGTTAAATTTATTCAAATCGCTTTTAGCATTTCGTACCACAAGGATAATCTTCGGATCCCTGTTAATAAGCCTCGGCTCTCCGTCCGTCTGTCTGTCAGTCAGTGGACTGTACCTCATGAGCTGTAATAGAAGGATAGTTGAATTTTCAGTGTGTGAATTTATATTGTTGCTATAACAACAACTTAACTAACTGCTCCGTTGGTCTCGCGGTCGCAAGCGCGACTGCCGAGCGTGGAGTCCTGGGATCGATTTCCAGGTCGGGCAAAAAGAATTTCTCTGTGACAGCTCGGAGTTTCTAAGTTGGATGTGACACCCCCGTGCCTCGGAAGCACGTGAAGCCGTTGGTCCTGCGCCAGATCTCTCGCCAGCCGTGTCGGGTTACCGTCCCATCGGAATATGCGAGTAATGGAAGAGAGATTGCACCTGTGTTTGCGCACACACTTGTGCTCAATAAAATGTCCCGCGTTGATGGCTAGTCTCGGTTGAGATTGGCCGCCATGGCCGAAATCGGTCAGGATGACTATATTTGACTCGCTCCTGGCTAGGTTTTGGTTGTGACAACTGAATTATTAAAATTCTAGGTCTCGCCATTGGATTGACCCGCGTGTCAAGCTGCAGGTCACAATTTGTTTGATATCGTTTTCATGTTGAGAGAACCCAATAATTACGAATGCTGCAGTCGGTAAACAATTGAACATCCATTGCTAAGCTACTGAGGAAACCCCATATTTGAAAGAGAACGTTAACAAACTTGTATACAAAGTGAATGGGAAATTAATCGAATTCAGGAAAACCCATTACATAGACTTTGATTTTATTCCATTTTCCATGTTTTTCAGACATACTCAAAAGCCACTTTCAAATAAAAGGCGTACCGAATTCTGAAAAACGTGGCTTATTTTCATTTTAATGTGGCTGCTGTGTTATAAAATCTCATATTGTGGATAGTAAAATGTAACAGAATTATTTTTGATTTGTATGAAATATGAATAGTGGATTATGTGGGCGAAAAATATATTTTATAAAAGAGATCAACATCATATTCAATTCATGATTTATTTCCACAATTTTTATGGTGGGTAAATAGGGCAATAGTTGCGTATTTTATGCAGTAATTTCATATGAAATACCAAATGAATTTCAGTGAAAACTATTACATCATATGGCTGTCTTTCTTTGTTCTTATGCATTATGATGTAACTTAATCTTTGGATCTACTAGTTGGATTTGAAAATTATTTTTGAGTTCGATAGCCAAATTCTTGAGCAAGGTTGTCGATTTAATAACACGTTACGGTCCTTAGGAGCCGAGTGAAAAGGAAAAATATAATAATAAACAGGCGTTAACGAAGTAAACGCACGGGCGAATGAAACAGCGGGGCATAGCTAGTTCTAAATAGAATTCGTTCATGCAGTAATTACAGAGTTATTCACAGCTAAAACATTACAATTTAACACAACGCTGTATATCTGTTGAAGTCAACCTTTAAAGCTCCTAAGAGAATCAAATCCTACACGAGGTACTGAATAAACATCTTAAATACACAACTGTTTTGATACGAAATTATTTAAGACACGCTATAGAGAAAGCGGAAAGTGGTAGATCATCTTTCTCTTACTTTTTCTTTCTGTTTTTAATTTGTAATGATTAGAAAGAAAGAAAGAATAATATTTATTTAGCACTTAGATGAAACACGCACGGTACATAGAAATAAAAAATAAAAAAAATAAATGTAGGTATGTTAAGAACCAAGCGTGTGTCTCACGGCTGCACTAAAAAGGTCCATTTCAGCGATATGTCAGACAGATTTATGCGTTATGTCGTGACAAACTTATTTACGTTCTAACGTAAGTTTGTCACGACATAACTTGCGGCACATAGCAGAATTTACAAGCGGACTCCATCGTTGATCACATTATCAGTTTCCATCAGGTGATATAGTGGTCATACGTAAGCCTATCAATATTTTTAAAAAAGTTGTATGCTACGATACTAGTGGCGTCCAGTTTTACGCAACTAAAGCTCGACTTTCTTTTTCCTCATAGTAAAAGATGGCAGATGTGTCCGATTTGTTGCTCCTTGTTGCAAACTCTAATTTTACTTTTGCACTTTTCAATTAAATCAATAGTGAATGTTATTTATTCAAACGTCCAGACTATTTTGATTTTTAGCGTTTATAAGTGATTAAAAAAAATGTGTCCCCGACCCGTTTCTACACCCGCTTTCTTTGTAGCAGAGCCTTACAAAGTAAATACAAAACGCAAATACAGAACACACAATAAGTCTAGCTAAGTACTATTTTAAACCTCAATCAAAAATTGTTTCTTTAATCTGTGTCTAAAGATGTTAAAATATATTCAAAATTCATTATTATTTATTTCAGAAGATTTTTCAACGCTTTAATTTTGACTTTGCAACGTCAAGCTGACGATTTTTAAACCTATTATTATGATCTTTATTTTTTTACACATTGATCAGAAGCTACATTTGCTTGTTACGAAACAGTGATCTATACTCTATAGAAATAAATAAGCTTCATGTTTCTGTTTGCAATATCAAAATCACAGCTTTTTATCGTCGATGGTTTATATTGTTTGGGCCCAGTTTGTGGCCACGTTTATTACTTCGATGGAGGCGTTGTTTAATCATCTAGGCTTTAGGCGTGTGGACATTTGGGACACTCTAGCAAGAAGGACATAGTCTGATCTGCACCACACTAGGTGTTTGATGGATCAGTGATACCCCATTTCGCCAGTTTAAATTTGCTGCGGCTTACTTGGGAACGCAATCGATTGAGAGCTTTCCATTTAGGCCCACTGCAGTTCATGGCCAAGAGGTAGGTATTCCATGGGCTTAATGAAGTCGATAGGTGGAGGGTACAACTATTCCCACAATTTAATCCTTAGGTAACCGGTCTTGGATTGCCTGTGTGGTTCGTAAAAAGCTCTTGCGTCTTTTTGGTTTACTAGGAGTTCTCGACAACTACAGGTCGTATTGGGGATTACGGGAATCGGATTCTTGGAACTTTTTGGTGCCACACGACGACGACGGAGCAAGCTATTTCGTGTTCCGACCTTAAAAGTTAAAACCTGATTTAATGTAACACCTATATTATCAATAACCTAGATATTTAGGGTTAGCGCAGTGTTCGTGCTCAGTTCCTCACCACGTGATGCTCAGTATCCGGTTTGTGTGCTTGTTGCGGAGATGACTGTGCTTTGGAAGGATTCGACCGTAGAGCATTGCGGTCATAATAATCTCCCAGTAGTTCTAGTGCCATTGTAAGGTTATGCTCTGCGTCGACGAAAGTTGCTGCTTGTGGCGATAGGGCCATGTCATCAGCGTAAGGAAACCGCAAAGTGTGTTAAGTGATAGGCTGGTCGTTTGTGTAGATGTTAAGTAGTATGGGTGCCAACACACTGCCCTGAGGGAGACCGTTCCTTAGCCGTCGCCATTTGCTCTTGGTAGACTGGGAAAACACTAAGAAGCGGTGCTCGAGCAGGATTTTGCTCAGTATGCGCACAAATCCCTGATCATTAGTAAGGGTGCTACCGTTACCTAGCAAACTCTTGGTGTAAATGGTGTCATAACTTGCCGAGATGTCAACAAAAACGACACCGGAAACCATTAACCTCGTACCCATCTTCTATGTATTCTGACAGTCGGAGGACCTGGCTAAAGCAAGACTTACCAGGTCTAAAGACAGCTTGCTCAGGTATTAGTACTGGGTCGATGGCGGTTTAGTAGCAGTCTTTCGAATAGCTATATGTATGGCATAAAAGAAATATAGGCTGTTAGCTTTTGGGATCGTCAGAAGGTTTACCTGGTTTAGACAATGCAAAAATCTCGGTCTTCCTCCATAATTTGGGATTTTTAGCAGTAACCATATATTTGTTAAATAGTGCTAAAACCCAAGATACTGCCGAAGGTCCCGAAGTGTTTTTATCTGCTCAACCGTCGGTTCTCGCATCTTGCCGGTTTTTAGTGTCTTGATGACAAGAATGATGTTTTTTTACTAAATACATCTGAAAGAAGTTTGATTGAAGTTTTGTTTTGTAGTACTTGTAGGTAATCTTGAAATTTAATAATTGAAATAAGTACAAAGATCATTTCCAGAAAATAAATTTTTATACTTTCCGTCTTTGAAGTTATTTAATGCGGCTAATCTCTAAGAGCTGCATTAATTTTGATAGGACTTTCACTGTCGGATAGCAGATATTATAAGGAATAACTTTAATTTTGAAAAAGGATTGGGGTTCAGTGCAAAAAGAAATAAAATCCATAAAATTGCGAACAGTGTCATGTGTGTATTTTACGAGGTTGACACGGACAAAGTGGCTGACAAAGATAGCTAAAAATATAACGCAATTAAGTAGCTGATTTGTTTCGGATTCCTGGATCACAAAAGTTTTATTAGGTGCCTGGTCGCAAATTCTCGGAAGCAACCCAAAGGTGAAAAGTAATTAATGGTACGGGGAAGTAACCCAGCGATTGGCTTCGGCGTTACAAGTGGTGATTTTGATTTCAAGACGGAACGGATACTTCGTGATAGCATTTACCTAGCAAAGAGCCTTTATACAAAGTGACTATGTATCAGCGATAACAATTATCGAAAAGTTAATGTAAAAAAGACTACGTAACATTTCACTCCAAAGTCGACAATCGATTCCAACAAATCCTCATTTGTTTGTAAAGTATACACATTCATACAGCTTTTTAGTTTACAATTGAGAAGAGAGCAGACGAAATGACACTAATATTTCGAACTTTACATCGCTTGAATTTCGAAAAGATGTTTAGAGAATATCGTATCCTACTTATTTGGTAGAACTGAGCTTTTGAAATGGAAATAATTGAAAAAAAGGGACTATTCAAACTTATCTGCTAACTTTCAATTCTATGCAACACCACAAACACTTTTTGTCTATGCAACAGTGACTCAACTGTGGTACAAAGTAATACCACTAAATAATGTCACCTGCCATCTCAGTGTATGCCATCGTTGTCAGAGCCCCGTAGCGAATGGCCACGCTACGGCGCCCTCCTGCAAGTGAGGTTCTTTGGGGGAGATATAATATTGTGTTCCCCCTGACAGCTCATTTTATGGAACAAGGCTGGTTTTAATGTGACACGGTAGTAACTACGTCTCTTGAATTTTTCTATAGGTTGTCAGTTGCCGGTAAGTTGGGTGTGCGTTGTAGGGAAAATGGTATCTGTTGGAAGAATGGATTCCAATCAAATTATATAAAACTCGTCCGATATTGAGTGACTGACAGATAACGCACAGCTGCAACTACTGGTCGTATAAATTCTAAAGGGAACGGGAAAGAACGGGAAATGCGCATACGAAGTCGCGGGTAGCTAGTAAAACATATGTTTTAAAACTTTAAGGACATCAAAAAAGTGTGGTGATAGTAATTTTATATCAGCTTAATTATCTTATGGTGGTCAATCTCAACAGAGGTTAGTCAAGTAGGCGTAGAGATATTATTGTGCAAAAAAGTTTGTGCGCAAACACAGGTGCATTCTTTGTTCCTTTAGGACTCGTCCATCCGTCATGACGTGTTTTTTGAAAAATCGTCAATGACGCATCCCGTGTGAATCCGGCCTTACTCTCATAGTCCAAAGAGACGGCGTGGGGCTAGTTCAGAGGCAAGTCCAAATTTCAGCTTTTTCGATAGATTTATAGATAAAACATTTGGTTAAAAACTGAATATTTAGACTGAGAAGTTCTGGTTGTGCGTTAATATAGTCAGTTAGGACAAATGACTTTGTCAATTTGTATATGTTTATCAGAAACCGATAAATTTATAAAATGTTTCAACTCATGAAAATGTTTCTAAACAGGTTAAAAACTTCAGAAACCACACCTTTGTTTACATACATTCAAACTGTCAAGATGGGATATCTTGACAGTTTGAATGTATGGAGATGATAAAACAAAGAAGGATATTTTACTTCTAATCCCAAAGGATTTCCACACACTTCTAATAAGTTAAAATGTGAAGTTTTCAACGACCTTGAACAGTTTCTTTGACACTTGAAAACTCACTTTTTTAGTCTGTGGCGGCCTTAGGGAATCTACAGGATGTTATTTGTAAAGTGTGTCATGCTCACTCCAATGTCTCGCTGATGGTGGCGCGCGTATCGGATCATTCAGTTCCCTTCAAAATGGTTGAGCTGGATGGTGATGATGCACGCGTCATGTTCGTGAACGGGCGCCGTCAGTGGAGACTGGTCATCCCTTAGTGTATAATAATATAAATATATTATAAATAATAATACAAATTGTTTTTTCTTTCTTTACATTGTTCTCATATACCGAAGCAACAAGGTTAATGTAACCAGAATGTTTGTAAACATAAAATGCTTTAAAAGAGTCTCCGTGAAGTTTCTTGCACGTTCTTCTCCATAGAGATCTACGTTTTCGAACGTGCAAATAGCTTCATGTTTTTGACAGACTGACTTTGACAATTCAAAAGTACCTGTTAATGGTTTATTTGAAATAAATGCTTTGACGTTGAAAGCCAATGTTCTTTTAATTATTATGAAAAACGACAAGCAATATCCGAACTAGTCGCTTTTCAAGCAGTCTGATGCAGTTGCTGACATATTATGGTTTAGTTCAATCACAGTTCTGATGCCACTAACTTACGTTATGCGCGTATTTAGGCCATTAAGTTCATCTATACTAATATTCAATGAGAAAGTTGTGATGTTTGGATGGATGGATGTTTGTTACCCAATCACGTCAGAACGGCTGAACGGATCTTGGTGAAATTTGGCACAGAGGTAGATTATAGTCTAGGATAATACACAGAATACTTTTTATTCTGATAGTATGTTTTCTTGGGATAATTTTCGACATTCACGCGGGTGGAGCCATAAATTGGTCCTCTAGGTTTAGAGTAAACTGGCTGTGACAGACAAACACACGTGCGATTCCAAAAAGCTTCCATTTTTTCATTTGTCCTTTCGTTACCCTAAAAAATCGAACACTCGTAAACTGAAATAAAACTATCAAAACTGGGTCAACTAAAATGCAGGTACTGGTATCCGAATTAATTGGTTTGCGGGCGTTCGGGCAGCAATATCTCCCTATAAAGGCAGAATCCCAACCACATCTGGTTAGATTGCCGACGTATTTACGTACCTACCTGCCTACCTAAATAGGTCGACAAATGATTAGTTTCCATGGTTACGGTGATAACAGTCTTGAAATCTTCAAGCTACGAGTGAGTTGGTTGCTACTGAGTATGCGTTTACCATCGTCGGTAAATAAATAAAAAACTTTTTGCCAAAAAAATACAACCGACTTCCAATTAACAAAAACACTACAAAGTATAAAATTACTTTAATTTCGGAACTTGGTGTTTTTGGTTGTGTCTTTGTTTTTAACACCGACTTTCGAAATTAAAATTATTTTATTATTTTCATTTGGAAGTCGGGCACCTAACAACACCACTTCGGAATTTGCTTATTTTTTCCAGCTATTTTAATTTAAAAACCAAACTGTTTGATGAAATTTCTGTGGGACCAATAGGACTTTCAAATTATAAAAGAATTTTTCAAATCGGTTCAAACGGAGTTATGAGGTAAGAAACAAAAAATATTACCGAATTGAGAACCTCCTCCTTTTTTGAAGTCAAAATACAAGAAAAATACAGTCAAAATCAAAGAAGGAAAATACAAGAACAATACGCCTGTGTTGAAACCGAACGTATGAACAGTTTGTTGAACATAAAATATCATCCTTGTTCACTTCCTCCTTGGGCAGAGTGGTACCCAATCGAATCTATGTAAATCTAAACTAACTTTTTTTGTTTTGTTAGCCAATGGGTAGTGAGCAAAGCTGCAAGTGCTGGGCAAAAGTCACCCCATATCCTTTCAGACACTCTTTTCCTGTGTCACCTCGTACTAATATTACTAAGAGGAATAATTTATTGTTTTTTTTTTTTCAATATAATTTTATGTTTCTTAAACATCATCTCATAAACGAAAACAAAATCTTTCAGCGATACAAAGTACTTTTCTTGAGAACTGTAGGCTATTTTTCATCCCGTAAAATTGCACGATTCCTCTGGGATTCGTTTTGCAAGCGAAGCTGCAGGAGAAAGCTAGCCAAGAATGTGTGAGTGATGATAATGGACCTGCCTATCCTAAGTTTAAAAATAGGCTGGATTTTTAAAGAAAGAAAAGAAAAGTCAGAAAACTAGTTATTAATATCTATAATATCTATCTATATAAATATAATAAATCTGAAGAGTTTGTTTGTTTGTTTGAACGCGTTAATCTCTGGATCTACTATAGTAGGCGCCAGATAATCGTGGAATAACGGTCATTGACCCACCTACAATTATTGACATTTTTAATTTGAAAAACGGAATTAATGACACAAAGCTGTCCCGAATCATCATCTCTCGTGATCCTTAACATTGTCTAATAATGAAAAACGATTCATATTTAATTGTTCAGGTACCTATGAACAGTTATTAGGGAAAGGTCAATATACTTTATTCCACATTTATCTGGCGCCTACTATAGTCGGATTTAGAAAATTATTTTTGTATACGATAGTCAGATTCATGAGAAATGCTATAGGCTAATGTAAAATTCTGACGAGAAGGGGAAAAACGGGATATGCGCGTAATATACTTTACGATAACGGGAAAAACAAGATGTGCGCGTACGAAGTCGCCGGCAAAAGCTAATGTTATATACATCGTGTAACAGAATAAACGCAATACCTTAGGAGTCATTGTACTCATCATTATGAACAACTTTACTACGTGACCAACACCAAAATCGAGAAGAAAAAATCAGCTGTTCCGTACATTTTGTCAAGTTATGTGCACAGAAATGTATGGGGCAGTCGATTTTTTTTTTTCGCGATTTCAGTGTTGGTCCCATAGTGAAAGTTGTTCATAATGATGAGCACAATGACCCCTTAAGAGTTATTGCGTTTATTCTAGTACACGTTGTATAAGGTAACAGATTTTTATCATAAATTAGCCTTTTTGTTTTTTTTAATTTATACAAGGCGTTCTAAGAGTCTTAATAGACCTACATACGATATAAATCTTTTGACGTTTGCAACACTACACTATGATACCCAATAATAGTTATTTATTTAATTTTGTATCTTTATTTTATTTATTGTACACCTACCACAGTATAGCTATAGTCTTTATAACCCAAAGGTTGACTAGTAGAGAATGCCTTGATGCATTAAGTCCGCCCATGTACCACTATTGTACATAAAGTTTAAATAAATAAATAAATAAATTTATTTCCTTCGAAGCCCTTATAATTTTCGATATCACTATGTTAACAAACGGCGGGAAATGGGTTATTGTAATAATAACCGTCAATTTGAAAAGTCCTTCAGAAAATTGGCTCATGTATTTTTGTAGAAAAATCTCATGTTGGTGGTATATAATATTTTTATGATGAAAAGAACTTATGTCAATGAACATTTTGAAAGCAAAAATGTTTGATATTATCACTGTGTTAGTTACCTTTTATTTTTTGTTAGGCAATTAATAAACAATTTTCCTTATTAGGGGAACTGTTTGATCTTAAAAAGCAAATTATAGAATGCCGTTCGTCTTTTGTTCTTTGTTATATTTAAATTTGGAATTAGAATTTGTTTCGCGGAACTATAATTTTCCGTCTATGTTAACGCGGGAAAATGAAAAACAAAATGTTTATTTAACTTTTAAAAATCGTACAAGAAAAAAATGGTCGAGTTACAAAATATTTATTACCTACTAGGTCCTAATGAAAATGTAACATTGTTACGGGAAAACTCGATTTACAAGCAAATCCTAAAATCCTCTTATAAATACAAAGGACTTACCCGCAAAATCCACAACAAGCTAAATCACATATTCCACATTTTCAAACAAAAAAAGGACCAACTAATCAACGTCAACACACGAAAGTTTCACGAAAAATCCAATATGTCCGACATCACGAGCAAAACTTTTAAAATTCCGAACTTTATTTCGCGGGGACCGCAAAAAGTCGACACACGTCTTAACGATGCAGCCTCCACAACGGTACTGAAGCGAAACATCCCTGTCAAGCTACACCAAGGTAACATTTACTGCTGGCCAACTAGAATTTGATGTAATTGCGTTCTTATTTCAAACGTGTAAGGGTGGTTTTAGAAGAGTAGTCTACTTTCTCAGCTGAATTAGTATTTGGGAATGAATTTTGGCGGTATAACGATATCTTTATATGGACATACAGTAATTTGTGTACGAATGGTAGTCTGGAAGAAAACGCATGGAATTTTAATGTTGGCAGCATTGTGTTATACGCGTTAAATGTACTGTAAGCATTCTGAAGTTTGTTCGAAACATTCTGCGTAAGATTGTGATAATGTCAGTGATTTGAATGTTGCCAAAGAAGTTTTTGTACTTATAAAAGTACTTTACAATGTGGTTTCACAGAATATGTGTACATTACAAAGACAGACCAGAATTTCAAAGACCAGAGGAGCTCGTGTCTGAATAATAACAGCCACACGGGTTGATCTTCAAGGTTAAGCAACGCTTGTCGAGGTCGGTCTGCGCATGGATGACCACCGTGCGTGGGAAAGCGTTAAGCTGTTGGTTCCGGCTATCATTTGTAGATCTTTGGAAGACTTTATGGATTGTCAGATGCAAGAAAATCTGACAGCAGTCTTTCCCAGAAATACCGTGTTACCCAGTTAATGGGTTTCTCAGTTACTAGTTTGTGGACGTCAGATAGGCAGTCGCTCCACGTAAAATACTGGTATTCAGCTGAATCCGATTTGACTGGAAGCCGACCCCAATATAGTTGGGAAAAGGCTAGGCAAATAATGACAAAGACCAGAAATCGTCTCGGTTAAAATTTTGTCCAAGTTTTAAACTCTGGTACAAAAATATATGTAAATGCTCAGAATGAAATGCATTTTATGTGCATTTTAACGAGTTTTACCATTTCCCGGTGTGACCTGATTTTTGAACATCAAAAGAACTTTGGGGCACGTGGTCATAGTTTGCATTTAAGTTCTCTGCGTGTTCTGAACTTCGCATATTTTTATAAAGAGGTCCATTTTTTGCTACTAAATACTTTTATTATGAGTTCATGGCTCGTATTAAAACCGGTATGGTTTGATCTTAATTAAAGGCATGTTGTGTAGGTCCTTGGATGGGCCCAGACGGGGCCTCCAGAGGCAAGCCGGCACTAGGCGGAAGATTACTTAAGGGTGCCCGTAGCCCTCGGTGTAAGAGGGCGAGGCGGTTTTAGTCTGTAGGTAGTCTGACAGACCTCTCCCTCCGACCCCGAGTGGAGGAGATCCATGAAGGATTTCCACTCCGGCTCGTTCTGTATGGTGTCGGACGGACAAGAATAGCACCATCCCATCACTTCCCGTAAAAGGCGACTCACCAGAGTATGGGCAGCAGCATTATTTGTGCATTGCAACAGCTACACTGCGATCGTCAACCCGCCAGCCAAGCGTAGCGATTATGGCAAGCCCCCTTCCCCTCTCCCCTCTTTGGGGGAAGCCTATGTCCAGCAGTGAACGTCTTTCGGCTAATTTGATCATGATGATACCAAAAATAAGGGTCCTTGGATGGGTGACCACTGGGATCCGTGCTCCCAGCATTCTTTTATATGTCTTCGAAAGTTGTATCGTGTTTCCCAGTAACTGGGTTGTGGAGCTCAGCCAGGAAGTCACCCCATATAAAATGCTAATTCAGCTGGATCCATGAAAGCCAACCATAACATAATTTGGAGAATATGGTTAGGCAGATGATGATAAGGTGAAAA
This sequence comes from Mamestra configurata, assembly GCA_002192655.3. Classification (NCBI taxonomy): domain Eukaryota; kingdom Metazoa; phylum Arthropoda; class Insecta; order Lepidoptera; family Noctuidae; genus Mamestra; species Mamestra configurata. The sequence continues at coordinate 202,756 of NDFZ01005373.1, forward strand.
CAGAATTCGCTATAATATATCTTAAAAATTTGAACTAAATTAAAACCAAAAGAGAATAAATTTTCTGGAATAGAAAAAATGAATTTTTAACATGTGTTCAATATGTGTTCAATACGTGTAACTTGTGACTAAGTTTAAAAATAGGTAAAAATAACTATTTTGCTCTTGTTTTTTCTGTGGGTTGGGTATTTTTGTTTTGTGAGTGGCGCAGTTCAACCTATGAGGTTGTCGATTGCTTAACTAGGCTTGCCTGTGGTGGCCTTAATATAATATTTAAGTCTCCAGCTAGGGCTTATAAAAAACTTACAAACTAAGTGACTACACGCTAAGGGTACGCTCTGTGGGGTACGGGCCTCGGCTTAGGGCGTCGCTGGGGGGAGGACAGCTAGGGACGGGCTGGATTGAACTAGACGTGGGTTGGGTTGGGGACCAGGTACAGGCGTTTTTATGCCTAATTTAGACACCCCTCATATAATCGAGATCATCAACATAATTTTTCCTGTATTTTAATATGTAAGGCGCTTTAAGATTTCTTTCTGAAGAGTAAGCATACAAAAATATACTTCCAGATAAATCTCAAACTTTCACAGAATTGAAACGTAATCAACAATCATTCCACCTCATTTATAATTCCATATTTTCCGAATATGACTTCCAGAGTATTATTGATACTCCCACGATTCAAAAGGCTTATTTTAAAAGTTTATTCTCGCTAAACTTTTCTCTTTGTCCCTACGGTATAACGCGCCGAAAGTGGGCCAGCGTAGCGGGGCTGAATGCTTGGAATATTTTAGAGGAATAAATGGATTGGATTGATATATTTTCACCCCTGTTTCCTGGCTTAGAGTGGGCAGGATTTCAGGTGTGTTTGATAGTCTTTTGTTTAGCAGAAGTGATGTATGGTAAAAAGTGGTGTGAGGTAGAAGATTTTGAATTAAAAAGTGATGTAGGGTCGTAGGGTGACCGATTTTGAGGACTGTTTTTTTTTAAACTATGTTCGTAGATTGTGGTTTATGGTTTGAGGAACATGTTTTATCTTTAATAATATGCTAGCTTTTCTGCTAATAATTCTAATAGTCTGTCTTTAATAACTATCAAATAAAATGTTTATAAATTTTAAAAAGACTATTTGAGACCTTAATAATAAGCTATTTGATATGTTACATGTTTTTTTTTAATAAAACGCTTCTGTGTTTATATCTGTCTAAATCGAATCAGTCGGTTTCCCTAATCTCTTCTAAATTAGAGTGAACAGGCTTCTTCTGGGTAAGCTCGCTCCATCGTCGACTTTTTCTCCGTCATCTATGACCTAGACTAGAGTCAAGAGCAAACCCATATTAAATAAAAAAAAATAAAAAAATGAAGCCTTCGAGCAAAGTGTCTGAGGCAGATGGACAAACAAACGAGTGAACCTATTAGGGTTCCGTTTATTCATACTGATGTGCGTAGCCCTAAAAACATTGATGGCGCGTTGTGTTTCACGCGCAACTCAAAGAGATGTCAGCATAGAGGCAAGGGGCCCGCTAGGGCCAGAGCCTGCCAGGGTTGCGGAATTTGTTCGAAAGAGTCACCGCGGCCCTGGAACGCAAAGGGCTTTAGAAGGAACATGGATGAGGTTTTGTCAGTAAGAGTCTGACACGCCCTTCCGCTCGACCCAGAGCGGAAGAAGTCATTTGATGATTTCCCATCCTTAATTTTTTTTTATTAAAAGCCCTAAAAACATCAGTTTTGTCAATCATCACACGAATTAAGCGACCTTAGGGCCGATTTTTGTTTGATATCTTTTGTCTAGAAAACATGCCAAACAGCCATATTTATTCTTCAGCTTAAAATTAATTAACCATAGAAAAATCAGCCGAAAAAGCCCTTAGTATAATAAGTATTTTCAACATTACAAGTAGACATTTCTCAAGCTCTATTTCCCCATTTAAGGGAAAAGGAGGCAGGAAAACCGGCGGAAGGAAAGCCTTAATGATCTAAATTACCAACACGCTGTAAACAACCCTAGCAATCACCGCTCATTCCTGCTTTCTTTATAACGACATTTTTTACCCTGCAATGGAAATATCAAGTAATGTTTTTAGAAAGTTATTTTTTTATTAAACCACTAGATGCCACCCGTGGCTCTGTCCGCGTGAGTGTCAAAAATTATCCCAAGGGACCATGCTCCCGGGACTCCAGACTATAATCTACATCTGCGCCAAATTACATCAAGATCCGTTCAGCCGTTCTGACGTGATAGAGGAACAAACATCCATCCATCCATTTATCCATCCAAACATCGAAACTTTTGCATTTATAATACACTAGCCGTCGACCACGGCTCCGCTCGCGTGAATGTTGAAAATTATCCCAAAAGAACATACTAGGTACCGGAATAAAAAGCCTAGCCTTTGTGTTTATCCAGGGTGTCAGCTTCCTACATACCAAAATTTTATCAAAATTGGTTCAGCCGTTTGCACGTGAAGAAGTAACAAACAAACATACACAAACACTCACAAACTTTCGCCTTTATAATATTAGTGTGATTTATATACACATATACAAGTATTTATAACAAACATGAGAAGAAGGAACAGAATGATAGGTACAAAGGTGGAGCTTATACAAAAATTTAAAAAATGTATCATGAAAACTCACAAAGTTAATTGCTTGTTGTTGACCTCTAGCCAATACTGTGCAAGTGCGAAGTTCGGGTTACCTCCTTCCCTCAAACATGGCGAGGGGTTTCTTCTTTTTTAAGGTTCGTAAATCTTTGTGTGATGAGCATGATCATTTGTTCTGTGTCTGGGTGTAAATTGCATATAATATGTATGTATTTAGAAATATATACCTAAGTATGTTTATCAGTTGTCTGGTTGCCATAGCACAGGCTCTACCTAGTTTGGGATCAGATGACCGTGTGTGACAGTGTGAGTTGTCCCAAGTCCCAAGTCCCAAAGTAGCAAGACAGTTACGCATCCTCGCGCGTGGTATAAGGTCGCAGTAGTTGCCTTCTTTCATATTGCCATTTCAGTTGGCGGGCAACGTATCTACAGTTTAGATTTTATTCAGTAACTCACAATTATATTCGTAAACGTTTCTATTTAGTTTCAAACCTTTTCAATTTCCAGTGAGCCTATGATACGTACGACCAGTCTATGGCCAGACATTATCCGTAGTGGCTTCCAGTCAAACCGGATTCAGCTGAATACCAGTATTTTACGTGGAGCGGCTGCCTACCAGACCTCCATAACCCATTAACAGGGTAACTCGGTACTCCTTGGTAAAAAGACTGCCAAAGATCTACAAATAACAGCCAGGACCTACTGGCCAACGTGCTTTCCGAGGCACGGCAGAGTCTCGGTATGTTAAGGTGGTATACTTACAGTTTATTATAATTACTATGTTGGCTCTAGTTCATCACTTGTTCCAGTGATAATCCTATAGTTAGATTATACCATTGCACGTGTTAGCGGGCACACTACTTATGCCTGGAGGTTTAATTACTTTGATCTAATTATTAATGCTCGAGTTTGTCTGTTTCTGATGGTTTAATGGAGTGTGCTAGCTAACAAGTGTTTTTTAATTTAATTTAAAATTTGATTTACATATTAGATACATTATTTTTCTGTGTCATGTTTTGTAAAGTTACTTTGCATACTACTATTTAAAGTCAAGTTTTTAAAACTTACCTGAGACCTGAGGTCACATGTAAGCTAGAACCATCATCTGCCTAGCCTTTTCCCAACTATGTTGGGGTCGGCTTCCAGTCAAACCGGATTCAGCGGAACGCCAGTATTTTACACTGTAATAAGTATTTCACGAGCGATTGCTTATCTGACCCGTGTTTGCGCACACACTTGTGCACTATAATATGTCCCGCACTGATGGCTTGTCTCGGTTGAGAGTGGCCGCCATGGCCGAAATCGGTCAGGAGGACTATACATATATCTGACCTCCACAACCCAGCAACGGGAAAACACGCCTATATCTCTCTCGCTCTATCGCCCGCGTCACTCTATGGTACGACTGGTGTCAGATTTCCTGGCTTCTGACAACTGCGAAATTTCAATAAATTTTAGCCGGGACCAATGGTATAGCGGGCTTTCTGAGGCACGCAAGACTCTCGGTATGTTCAGGCAGTCACCCATCCACTGACCGACCTCGGCAAGCATTGCTTAACCTTGGAGATCAAACCGTGCGGCTGTTACTATTTAGCCACGAGCTTCTCCCTATGTCTGTGATAAACTAGGGCTGTCGGAGACAAAACTTAGCACCGCCCGCCACTGCGACCACAGGAGCGGGACAGCGGCGAGCGGGGAACGGGGGACGAGGTTCTCATGGCCGCTGACCAGCGCCAGATTCAAAAAGGGAACACGAACCAAAAGTGCGCGTTCTTATGTCCAATTTACGAACCATACCTATTGTTACAGAGAATCCCCAACAAGGACCATCGTAGTAAAATCAATAAAACCTCTTTCCAAATAGCAAAATAACTAAGCCCTGACTATATCAAGACTAATAACTCACAACCAGTTGCTAGTTATTATCAGATCTATTGCACGAGAAACTCAGTTTCCTACAATCCTCAGAAGCAGTGATTTCTCGACGATTGCCGCTTGACCCCTGAGGCCCGCAGGGACAAACTTCGTCTTCAGGGCATAACTTGCTGAAAGTGGAGCGGTGTACTGAAGGAATGTTTGAAATATTTCAGGGGTAGTAATGGATTGGACTGATTTACTGGACTTTGGGGTTGTTTTTGAAATGTTATTCTCGACAGTAGTGCTGGGAAACAATAAGGTTCGTTATGCATTGATCCACGGGTTTTGTTGAAAGGATGATCGGCAGTGTTCTTGTGTGTGCTCATCTATATATTCTATATACATATAATAAAATCGTAGACTTGCCGTGTCTGTACATTGAATATTTTTGCAATAAATTAACAGAAAACATTAGGAAAAAGACAGAACACAAAATGTCTGTTTATCTGTTTGTCGGTTTGTCTGCTTATCTGTTTGTCTGTTTTTCTGTTTGTCAGTTTGTCTGTTTGTCTGTCTATCTGTTTACCCGTTTATCTGTTTGTCTGTTTGTCCATACATATGTTTGTGGCTGCATCACGCAAAAACCACTGATTGGATTAAAAATCTAGGGACTTCAAAATATGAAGTGTTGTCCCGAGAAAGGATTTCCCTAAATTCCTACGGGAACAGGAAAGTTCGGGATAGGGCGCGTACGAAGTCGCGGGCAAAAGCTAGGAATGACATAAGATTGACCTTAATTCATACATAAGATATGTACGTAGTTTACTTTTTAATCTTTAATGTAGAAATAAAACTGTAATAAAAAATTCAAACCAGCCAGTTTCAGAAATTGTAGTGGTTTTGTATTTTGTAGTTTTTTTTTGTCCTCGGGTTATTTACATTTATTAAAGAGTTCCACTTCAGACAAACAAACTTAAAAAAAAAACATCAAAATCAGTTGGCAATTGGAGCAGATATCGCTAAAAACATCCAAGAAAAAATACACATTCAGACGAATTCTCTCGAAAATCTTCTTCCTTTTTTTGAAGTTTTTTTAAAACATAAAAGCTTTAAAAATGAGCATGTAAGGATCGTAGCAGATGGCGTTCTATAATTTTTTTCCTGTCTCCATGAGAAAAAGGCGTGTACAATGTTTAGCATTTCAAGTGGCTGCAAAAAACATGGGGATCCTGGCTAAGATGAGACGGTAGCTACTTCACGCCAGAACAGCTGCTCAAACTTTATCAAGCGCAAGTTCAATCGTGAATGGAGTACTGCTCTCATCTTTGGGACGGATCTGACAGATACCAGCTTTATGCTCTTGGATCAATTGAAAAACGAGCCAAGAGGATCATGGCCAATGATAGGCTCGTCGAGTCGAAGCTCCAAAGTTGCCTGTCGGTTTTCTATCGGTTGCATTTTGGGGAGTGTGCGACGGAATTGCATAGTTTAATTCCGCTAAGCCCATTCCATCATCGAACCACAAGATGTACGGCGATGCGCCGCCGGTACATGGTGGACGTCCCAATCACACGCACAAAACGTTTTGGGAACACATTCATTATGCGTACTGCTGGAGTTTGTGTTTCCTGATAGCTTCATCCTGCGAGTCTTTAAGTCAAGATTGAATAGGTTACTTCTAGGTAAGCGTGCTCCACCTTCGACCATATCATCGCTTACTATCACGTGAGGTAGTGATCAAACGAGTGCCTTAAGAAAAAAAATATTAAAACAAGTGAATTCAATTAACTGTTGTTGATCGCTTGATATATCAAACAACAACCTCACCTGGCAGCTGGTGAATGTAATGTAGTCAACGATAGTTATTTTCATGTAACCAATAGGGTATTTGACTAAACTGACAAAGGACTGAAAAATCGTATCGGTCCGTCAGATAGATCTCCAAAAAATATTGGACACGTATTTTTTCTTTTGTCGTAAACGTGAACGTCACTTTTCAGTAAAAAGTGTACTGGTAAAGTACACTTTTTACTGAAAAGTGACGTTATAAGCCCCACTTCTTATCTTTTATGCGTTTTGTCTTCGTAATTTATTTTTGATTTGATAAAATAAAAAATGTATCCAATATTTTTTCGAGCTGACGGACTAAATAAGAATCATATTTTTTAATCCAGGCAATATCACTAATCAGGCAACATCTCAAATCCAACTTTGCATACTACAGAACACTACGACAGTACAAAACTAATAAATAGTACCAGAATATAGCCCGCAGCCCTCTGTTCTAACTCATTTGCGTATATTGCACCCACTGTATCTGGGTCGCGTATATGTTGAGAATACTTTTCTTTTGCGTAACAATTGCAACTGTACGGAGCAAATTGTTTGTTGGTTATATTGTGAACTAGCGGACGTCACGCGGTTTCACCCGCGTCGTTCCCGTTCCCGTGGGAGTACGGGGATAAAATATAGCTTATGTTACTCGCTGATAATATAGCTATCCATTGCTGAAAGAATTTTTCAAATCGGTTCAGTAGTTTTTAAGTTTATTTCGTTACATACAAAAATTCAAATTTTTCCTCTTTACAATATTAAGTATATATACAAATTTAGCTCTTCATCATTACCATCACTTAAGCCCAAAGACGTTCACTGCTGGACATAGGTCTACCCCAATTGTTGTCACCGTTCCTGTGCGTCTCTTCTTCACCAGGTCATCGGTCGATCATGTGGGAGGCCTTCCGACGTTGCGTTGTCATTTCAACTCCATCGACATAATGTTCTGCAGCAACGTGCCCTGCGCCCTAGCTTTTAACTTTGGTGATTTTTCGTGCAATATCGGTATCCCTTGCCCTTTAGGTGACTTTAAGCCGGCTGCTCAAGCCCATCCATTCTGCTGGAGTCTACAATTCTAGATAATTGTAAACAGATGGATCTTGCGTTAAATTTTTCCCATTGCTGGGACATTCCTCCTCGCTGCATCACATGGACTCGATGTGAACTTTGCAGCGGTGAGCGACGTCGTGTGAAAATCACTATAAAGCTATAATGATGCGTTAAATAGGATAAGAACAGGGTGTATGAGAGACTTAAAGCTGACAGAAGGAAAAGTTGAAATTGAATTATAGCTCTCAAGGCTCTCTAGACATGGTGCTCTCTTACGGCCGGTCTCAATAACGTATCTACCTTCAACCACCTGTCAAATTAGCTACCAATAGTAGCTAAAACGTCATGTTAGTCTGCCAAACATGACTTTTCAGCTACTGTTGGTAGGTACCGTGATTGAAACCGGCCGTAACTTATGCCAAAGAGACTGTTCAGACAACCCAACTATGTTACCCCTTCTTAACTCACAAGTAACACATCTTCCCACAAAAATGCACCACACATACACCACAATTTAAGACCGAACCATTTCAAACAATAGCCCTAAGGGGCTCGAGCTACCCGCAAACACCATTTAATTACTTCAAGGAGCCCTTGACACAACTTAGTCCACTACCCACCCCTTTAAATTATTGGGTGGGGCGATACATTTGCCGACGGACCCCATCCTTAACAAATAAATGGTCTTGAGTTCAGAATGCATACACGAAAATTGCGCCGACTCTGTTTACTTGGCAAAATGAGTTTCGTACTTAGAGTATGGAGCAGACCAGCTAAGGTTTGTTGTTTGGTTTTGAGACGTTTCCAATATTGGATAGCTTGAATTTTGTAAAAAGGAGGATTTAGTTAAGTGAATGCATGTATTTTCCAAAAATTGCTAAGAATTTTGAGGTTTGTCTTAGTTTTGCACAAATAAGCTCAATTGATTTCTGAGTAATTTTTGACATTTAATATTTTTACTCATACATACACCAACATGATACCTATGTTTTTCTTGACAAAAATACTTTCAGTGAATTATATTGCTAATGGAATTGACTGTAGCAAAAGCGCGATAGTCGTGAACGTAGACATAATCGAAGTCTAATAAATGTGGCTAATAGATGATTTAAATCTGTTACTGAAAAATTGCAGACTCCGTAAGATTGTAAGATTGTAAAAATCTTTATTAGATAATAGTTTCTCGACATATATTATGAAAAAATCGTTTTATATACAATCAATCCAATCCAAATTCAATAGTTTCCAATATCTTCGTGTTTTATTAAGAAAAAATAATTTACAATTATTTCACGCGGTATTTTACAATCTTACGGCGTTTGTTATTTTGCTGTGACGTATCCATACCATTTAAAGCTTTTAGAACTTATATAAAGTGCGATGGCTGGAAATAAACAATGAACACGAATACCACACACGTACATAAGCGCTCTATATCTTTATTGACCCTGTGCTGTCCCGGAACATTAAGCCGTAGATGTAATTCAGTCATGGAGTTTTCAAATTTTTTTTTTTTACTTTGCTTTCTTTTAAAAGGGAAGTGGTAACCCATGACTATAAATTCACGCAAGTGTCTTGTTTCTGTAATAAAATGTAACCTTTTTTCACTAAAAATCTTCTTCGTGACTCGTTACTCCGCTGATCCCCTGTTTGTTCCGACTGTACAACTTTGACAGTCGTTACAACGTCAGAAGCCAGAAAATTTGACACCAAGTCACCAGCCTTGCCAAGGGGTACCGTTTTACCCAGTCACTGGTTTGTAGAGGTCAGAAAGGCTCAATGTAAAGTACTGGTTGGTACCCAGTTGTGGACTGGAAGCTGATCCCAACATCGTAGGCATAAGGTAAGGTAGATTGATTTTATTGTGGACCGTAAAGTTATTGGGTATTCCATTCGGGAATTCTTTGTGCAGCCTGGAGTTAGGCTCCTGCCACAGGATCTAACTCCAGGCTGCTTCCATGAAAAGGCTACATGAGGAGGCTGGGATAGTAACGAATTACCAATGGAACTTGTTATCAGAGAACCCGTCGATGTTGGCTTGGAAAGAAGGTAGGTGCCCTTTGAGGAGTCGTTTCTATTATTTGGCCCTAAGAAGGGCTGTTGATCGTGAATCTGAGAAGAGCCATTTAGGAGTACCTGTCTAGCTGTACAGGATGCGCCGGGCGTTTGGAATCGCAGAACGATTTATGTTAACGCCGCTCGGTGAGGCTCCTTTCATGCAGCCCTAACATAGCCGCATGTTAGAATGCCCCAAAGTGCCCATACACCTGTACTTTGGGGGATTAAATGAATGCTGCAGTTAACGTACCCACCTACTGGGCTTAAACAATCTAGGGAGTTGTACATCGACTCGAAAATAAGAAGATGAAGAGGCCCCTAGAGCATGCATCTTTTAGGATAAATAGCGAAATTCAACATGCCGTATATCCCTATATATAAACACACTTGCACCTTCTTGGAAATCTTCCTTATCTTTCGCTTATCCCAATTCATTCGAGGTCGGCATAAAATATCTTCGTATTCCGTACTTCTCTATTAGTTGTCATGTCAGTTGTGACTCCCTTTCTAGCTATATAATCTTTTAAACAGCACATCCAATGTTTCTTAGGTATCTTCTCCGTATAAAGCCATCCATCACATGCATACTTAAAACTTTTCTCACAAAACACTGAGAAATAAAGACAAAACTATCCTGAAACCGAATGCAGATCTTGCATTAAACCAGTATGAACTGAGTCAAACCGGTTATGAATTTTGAAATGTTCCACTTCAAATGTCTCATCAAAATGTAGGGTATCAAAATACGAATCCAGCACAAGTCAGAATTAATGTCACGTTCAGACGTCTTTATTGGGTTTTTCTATTAGGAACTTCTCAGTAAGAACCTGTATTTCCAGCATAATGGATTAGGGTTCAATACCCTCAATCAATCAAAGGATCAAAAGACTTATGGGCGTTGTAAAAGGCGACTTATGGTACTAATAATAAGGTGCTTTAATGATCCATCTATCTTCTAAGAAATATTCTTGTAGCGGTCATTACATGGAGGGGCTGTCAAAGGACGCTGACGAGATATTGTCATGATAATGTCAACAAAGTCATCCAGACACGCAGTGTGTCACAGTGCCGCCAAGTTCGCAAAGCAAAATGTCGACACACGGGCCGTGACCTATATTTAGTGGACGTACATAATTAGTTTTTAAGGCCGAAACCTAAACCAAACTTCGGCTTTGGTCACAGTTTCGGCCGAAACCGAAACATTCATATTATTTGGGAAAATTAAAATAATGAAACTTTTTTATTTTTTACTAGGTATGGCATAAAATTCAAGGTAAAAAAATTCTTTGTTTACAAATTAAGATACGACTCTCAATTGTAAGCGCGGACGAGAAAAAAATACTGATCGCCGCTCGCAGCTCATTGCACCGGACATGTCCGATCGTAACGCGAAACCCACAACTGTAATTTCGGTTTCGGTCGAAACCTGATTTTTTGCCAAAACCCGGCCGAAACCGTAAACGAAACCGAAACTTCGATCGGATACCAGTTATTATTATACGAACCATTTTGGCCCACTTTTGCCAACTTGTGAAGTAAAATATGGGGTTTCTAGGCGGCTGAGGCGTTTGTTTTTTGTGTCGAAACAAATTGAATTTCGTCTATTGAACATCAACGTACCGCGGCAAATCTTGAATTAACAAGTATTATTTCGAGTGCTTCAAGCAATACTCAAAATTCAGTGTGCAAGGTCAGCCGATTTTGCGGACGGCGAGCGTTGGATGGCTCGCTGTCCACTGTCATTGGTGCGTTGTGTTTCACGCGCGCATTAACGAGATGTCAGCATAGAAGACGGGGCCCGCTAGGGCTTCAGCCGGCCAGGGTTGCGGAATTTGTTCGAAAGAGTGACCGCGGCCTTGGAACGCAAAGGGCTTTAGAAGGAATACGGATGGGTTTTAGTCAGTAAGAGTCTGACACACCCTTCCGCTCTACCCAGAGCGGAAGAAGTCATTTGATGATTTCCCAACCTTGAAAAAAAAATAAACCCCTTGCCATGTTTAAGGGAAGGAGGTAACCCGATCCCCGCACTTGCACAGTACTGGCTAGAGGTCAACAACAAGCAAACAACTTTGTGAGTTTACAAGATACATTTTTGAAAATTTTGTATATTCGCCACCTATGTACCTATTATTTTTTCCTTCTTCTAATGTTTGTTATAAATACTCGTATGTATATGTGGACATAGCGGAAGAAGTCGATGATGATCCGATCCTTAAAAACGATACAAGTTCAGCCGATTTACTCTTGGGAAAGCTCATCTTTATCATTTCATACCACGCTGTAGTAACTATTTCTCGCAGAGAACGATCTGACATCAGAAAAAAGTTTAAATCCCAATTAAACTACCCCTTTGACAGAAACAGCTGTCATGTTTCTATATAGTATACTTTCAAGGCGACGTTCATCGCTTCATAGCACATTCGTTCAGCTTCCATCAAAGTTAAGAGCTTGGCTCAAACATTTGCCAAACAACCTCCAAAGATTCCACGAGCAACTATTTGATCAAACATTTGACAAATCCTTCTGAAGGTATTTGTACAATCGAATAGCTATCTAGCTGGGAATTACTTGGTATGTTCCCAGTTCGACCTTTATTGATTGAACTATATTTAGTTGGTATTTTGCCGGAGGCATTGTAAATTAGGGTTGTAAAAGACTTTTGACTACGCCTCCGCAAATGCGGAACTTCTACCAGTAATTGTTTCTTTGGATCCACCTCCGCAAATTTTTACCCGCCTGCCCTAGATGGAGGGTATTTTAGCAAAGTTGTCACGGATGTCTAATATATATCTGCCTAGCCTTTTCCCAATTATATTGGGGTCGGGTTCCAGTCAAACTAGATTCAGCTGAATACCAGTGTTATACGTGGAGTGGGTGCCTACCAGACCTCCAAAACCCATTAACTGGGTAACACGGTTGTTCTTGGCAAGACTGGAGTCAGATTTACTGGCTTCTCACAATCTGTAAGGACTGCCAAAGATCTACACATGACAGCCGGGACCTACGGCTTAACGTGCTTTCCAAGGCACGGGGGTAAATCGGTATGTTAAGATGGTCACCCATCTACAGACCAACCTTGGCAAGCGTTGCTTAAGCTTGAAGATCGACCTGTGTGGCTGATATTCTTTAGTCACGAGCTCTTCCAACGGATGTCTAATAAAGAGAACTATAAATGCCAATTATAGAAAATCCTTTATTGTGCACCAGCACCGCTAAGCTAGTTTATTTCATGGACCACAAAGAAATCTCCAAGAAGGTAACTACGCTACAATTTACTGTTATTAAAATACAGTTGAATAACAATAAAAAATAAAAAAGGTTATTTTCTGTCAACTTCGACTGCGCTAGCGTTCACTTCTACGAAAGTCAAGTTCTCCAGCACCAGCACTGCCTCCGTTAAATGGCCTCTTTTACATCCCTATTGTAAAGTAACCTAGTTTTAATATACATTAAAATTTCGTTTTAGGAATTCAGAATTCATTTTTCATATCATGGAAAACGATATGCTACATTACGTTTGGAAAATACAGCTGTTCAATACATTTACCTAACATGTATTCATAACATTATAATGTCAGAGTTCGTCCTTGAAATCGTGAAATTCTACAAATTATACAATTTATTCACGTTATTTTTAGGGTTCCCAATGGGTAAAACGGGACCCTATTACTAAGACTCCGCTGTCCGTCCATCAGTCACCAGGCTGTATCTCATGAACTGTGACAGTTAGGTGAAATTTTTATAGATGATGCTATAGCAACAAATACTAAAAAACTGAATAAAATATAATATACAACAAACGTGATTTTTTGCCGTTTTTATAGATAATGAACGGAACCCTTCGTACGCGAGTCCGACTCGCACTTGGCCGATTTTTTTTTTACTTTAACCTCCCTCAAGATTTAGCAACGAAGTTAAAAATCACCCTGTATTATTTAGCCCGAATTTTGCCTAAGGCATTGTAAACTAATCAAAGTTCAATACACGTAGGTATGTATTTGGTTCGAGGAATTCAGCCCCTGTATCGTTATGGGTAGTGGTTACATATGTATGTCGAAGTTTATTAATTCTGGGAACAGTTTATAGCGTGCCCCCGACTCCAAGCCACAAATTCGCCGAACTTTTTGTCACATATATGTGACGTTTGGCATACAGGGCACGCGCTTTCTTGTCATGTATACGCGACAATGGCGTTCAAAAGGTTAAACAGGTGCATTTGTGTTACTACGTAACTGGGGAACTTAATAGGGATGTAACTGTTGCCTGGGTTAAAAAAATATAATTCTATTTCCCATTCTTTAAAAAAGGGAGTGAAATAGGGGGAAATTGTTTGTACTAAATCTGCGCAGACGAAGTCGCGGGTGAACGCTAGTTACACATATTTCGTTCTAGGAATTTAGCCCGCCTATATTGTAAATAAGTAGAATTATATTTGACAGCTAGATAGAAGTTTCATCTGTACGCCAAAGTTTATTAATTCTGGGAATATTTTGATGGCTTGAAGTTAATAAATTAAAATCGCTTATTGTCAGTACCTACTGTACCTACGACAGTTGATATGATTATTTACATTGTCAAGTAATTTTGTATACATACTTAAAATTTATATATATTTTTTATACCTATCATAATCTGCCTAGCCTTTTCCCAATTATATTGGGGTCGGGTTCCAGTCAAACCGGATTCAGCTGAATACCAGTATTTTACGTGGAGCGGCTGTCTACCAGACCTCCACAACCCATTAACTGGGTAACACGGTACTCCTTGGCAAGACTGGTGTCAGATTATCTGGCTTATGACTATCCGCAACGACTGCCAAAGATCTACAAATGACAGCCGGGACCAACGGCTTAACGTGCTTTCCGAGGCACGGAGGAGTCTTGGTATGTTAAGATGGTCCCCCATCCACAGACCAACCTCGGCAAGCGTTGCTTAACCTTAAAGATCGACCCGTGCGGCAGTTTTTATTTAGCCACGAGCTCCTCTTATTTTTTTTATAAAAAGTGTTTCTTGGTTTAAGTCAATTTATAAATCTCATTTTAAGTGAACTATGTTGTTCTTATGAGAAATAAAGTTCTTTAACCTAATAAAGTACCATACGCACATAATAACGTTTTCGGCTATTTAAAAAATTTGCTGTTTTAGAGGATTGCTGAAATTTTTTTTTTTTATGGTGCTGCCAGTACTCGTTCTAATTTGTGAAGGTCACTCCGAACTTACACAAGAAATAGTTTTGATTGCATGGAGGTTTAATTTTCAAAATTCAGAAAAATCGAAATCTACTTAATAAAACAAACACTCATTTACTGAAAGACAACCCACGACCTAAGCCATTAGGTTAAGCAGCGTACTTTTTGCAGACGAAAATAAGTTTTAGGGCAGCATATATGAAAAACTGTCCCTAAAAAGGTTACGAGAAAGAGGTTGTATACAAATTTGACTTTTTTGTCGATGTACCCATAATCCTTCGGACCGAATTTCGATCACGGTGGCCAGTCTCAACGAACATTAATTGAAAAATCCAATTACACTTTTTGTCCAACCTGGGATTCGAACCTAGGACCCAACGTTTGGCAGTCACTTGTACCACAAAAGTAATGTTTTGTTTTTTGAAGGATGGGAAATCATCAAAATGACTTCTTCCGCTTTGGATGGAGCGGAAGAGCGTGTCAGACTCTTACAGACTAAAACTCATCTGTGTTTCTTCTAAAGCCCTTTGCGTTCCAGGGCCGCGGTGACTCTTTCGAACAAAATTCGGCAACAAAAAAAATCTCTCCTGCCACAGAATTTTTACGTCAACAACGTATCAAGGCACTTATCAAAACTGTATGGACAACTGTGTTCCGAACTCCGTGACAGCTGACTCATGTCGAGTTGGAACTACACCGGATTCCTTCTCGCTCCGGCATCGATTGCATTGTTTCACGTCAGCTTAGATTAGTTCACGAATTGCTGCGACCTCGCGTTGACTTTACTGACACCGTTTTAGTAATACCAGTACCTTGGTTTAATTCTGAAGTGGCCACAGCCTACAGCAAGACAAGAGAAGCGCCGAAAAAAATATTAAACGTGTAACAGAATAAACGCAATACCTCATTACACATTGTAATCATCATTATAAATAACTTTTACTATGGGACAAACGCCGAAATCGGGAAAAAAAAATCTACTGCCCCACACATTTTATGTGCGCATAACTCAACAAAATATACTGAACAACTGAAATTTTTTTTCGCGATTTCGGGTTTGGTCCCATAGTAAAAGTTAAATAAACTACTAGCTTTTGCCCGCGAATTCGAACGCGAATATCCCGTTTTATTTCGTTCTCGTATAGCTTAAGCCTTCCTCATGAATGTGGCTATCAAATAAAACGAAGAATTTTTCAAATACGACTGGTAGTTTCAGAGATTAGCGCGTTCAAATAAACAAACAAGCTCTTCAGCTTTATTATACGAGTAATATTATATGAAATAATATGATATAGATTAGTACATACTTCTGTACTATATTTATTAATTGATGAATGCGATACCCGCACTCTGAAATATCAACAAAATAAGAAGGTGACTTCCGTGATCCAGTACTCTGCGCGCGTATACGTGGCTATGTTGCTACCGATTAGGACCGATATTGTTTGCTCTGATTTTAAGAGCTGAGATGTAGGTGCATGATGCGCCTCTATATGATACGTCATTATAAAAAATGTGAAAAAAAAGATGGCACACTTTCCAACGCCAGTGTGACACATACACAAATGTTATGAATGTTATGTTGTGTTAAAATTCGATGAGTGGCAGTATATCATGTAAAATGATTTTTATATTTATTTTTATCGTTTTTAGAGTTCCGTACCTCAGTCGGCAAAAATGGAACCCTTATAGGATCACTTTGTTGTTCGTCTGTCAAGCCCTTTTTTCTCAGGAAAGCGTGGAGGAATCAAGCTGAAATTAATACCAAATACTCAAGTCTGCTACCCCTTGAAGCAGTCAAAAAAACAAACTTCTAAGTCTACGCAATCTTAAGATAAGGCCGTTTATGCTCCGTTTATGGCGCATGTTTTGACGCTCGCGAGGGAATCAAAACCTATAGGGTACTTCGTTGACCTAGAATCATGAAAATTGGCAAGAAGCAAGGTCTTACAACACAAGTGATGGAAAAAGTCTGAAAGTTGAATTTTGTAGTTTTATCACATAGAAAAACACATTTTGCGATTACAAAATTCATTTGCAGTTGAAGAAGTGGTCGTGTCGTACATGTATAGGAAAACAATCTTGTAAACTGAAAAACTTTTCAGTCACACAAAAAAACGATTAAACTTTTGAGTTTGTCCTTCAATCTTACCCACTTATCTTTATGTCAGAGTAATAAGTGCTTTCATAGTTTATACACTTCAGTAGGTTATATATACTCGAAAAAAATCGACACTCGATTTCCTTAATAGACGAACAATCTACTTACGAGTTTGTACGGAACCCTCGAAGTGCGAGTCAGACTCACACCTGTCCGGTTATTTTTTAAGTACTTGGCTTCACTGTAGGGGCCTATACGGTACGGAAATAGTTAACAAATAACAGACGGAAGAAAAATACATGTTGTGCCACCAGTCCTAAATAAATTGTTATAAAAGAATGATGAAGACGATGATATCGATATTGTAACAACAGCGAACTCACGCTAGTGCTACCTATGATATTATTATAAATAAAACTATGTTTAAGGTTTGAACTTCATAATATATTTTGTCATCTGCCTTCAATGAACGTTGGTACCGGAGTCCCATATTTGTAAAAACAAAACATATTTTTATATTCCTGTTCCAAATTCTCTTTTACTTGCTGCCTTGTCTGCCAGAGACCTGGAGCCAAAGATATCCTCCTGACAATATAATATGAATTTAATTTGCATTAAATGAGTAGGTCGTTTAATGCAAATCAAATGCAAAACCAAAATTGTACCAGAACGCACCAAAACTTACTAAAACCCCCAGCAACTTACCATATCGACGAAAAGCACGTGCATTGTTCACTAAAGTTAAATCAGTTCGAAAATTGCCATCGAACTGCAGTATAAATTGTGTCGAACAATATTAGAATTGTTTGCTTATATTGTCGTGATTGCTTTTTGGTATAGTATTAAACTTTATGCTTCCAATATGCGATTTTATCTGGTAATGTATGCAAGTTATAAGCTTGGTTGCTGTGTTTGGTTTAAGACCAGATTGGGAGTTCATTTTGAGTAGGTATGTAGCGGCATCAATGCCACGCCACCACATGAAAAAAACTAAGAAGCGAAATTTGAACGGCCATAAAAAGAACTGCAACGCCATCTATCCTGTCAGTGACGAACTACCAACGAAATCCTGCATCGCGCAAGAAAAGTTCTCCGTGCGATTTGAACATATACAATAGTCCGAGTATCAACTATCGGGCCCACCAGGCACAACAACCGTCGGGTCGGAGGATCCTCCTTTTTCAGTGGAGGTATGCGGGACTTTACTCTCTATATAAGTAGATCTGGTAGGTTATACCTCTATAGGTAGATCAGGATTTTCTTAATTCCACTCTCACAAGTAGTATCGATGAACTGATGAAGGCCGCGAGTATCCGCCGGATACAAGATGCACATGACTGGCCGATGTTGCGACTCTTGGGAGAGCCCTATATTCATAGTGGAGTGCCTCGGGCGTTAAAAACGTGAAAACCTCAGGTTTCAGTTACAGGAAATAAAATTTAAAAGTTCAAAATGAAATGTTTAGCTAATAATATGTAACAAAGTTTACCTATTCAAAAATAGTGCAATTGATTTGAAAAAAAAACGAAATTGCAATAGTTCAAATAGCAAATACCTCTTAGGCTGTAGAATATCTTATCTATATCAAAATTAAGGTAGCATATTACTTATATAGACATACTTGTAGTTAACAGAAAAAAAGAGAAAAAGTAAAGTTCCAAAGTTTTAAAATTCTAAAACTATGAAAGCACCGGACATTTCTCGGGCGAAAAAAAATATGAAGAACTGAAGGCCAAACTTAACTTTGTAGTTGAAAAACTGTTCTCCCATACATCGATGTAAGTCACGGCCAGTTCCCCAACTGTAAATATAACTTTGTAATCGCAAAAACTATTTGGGTCGTTTTCTTTTCTACGTAAATGTTATCATTATAATATTACTGAAGTAACTTTAAAATGGATTAAAATGTTTACTTTCATTTTAAATTCGCATGACAAAGGCATATTTCGTCCACTGTGGACGAAATAGACCTCCGTTACACTTTTTATACTGGCCGATTGTCAAAAGAAAAGAAGAATGACCCATTTATGATATGTGTATATTTTTGTGATGTGTTTTATATGATAAAACTTTGGGGTACATGGCGTACTTCTCCTTGACCTAGTATCATGCAAGGTTCCACAGCACAAGTAAAGGAAAAAGTTATAAAATCGTTAATTTGTAGTTTTATCACAAAAAAAACACATTCCACAAAATTAAATATACAAAACATTCATGATCATCATCATCATATCAGCCGAAAGACGTCCACTACTGGACATAGGCCTCCCCCAAGTGTCACCACAACAACCGCTCCTGTGCGTCTCGCATCCATCGGCTACCCGCAACCCTCACCAGGTCATCGGTCCACCTTGTGGGAGGCCTTCCAAGGCTGCGTCTTCCGGTACGCGGTCGGCACTCCAGAACTTTTCGGCACCATCGACCATCTGTTCTGCGAGCAATGTGCCCCGCCCACTGCCACTTCAGTTTGGCAATCCTTCGGTCTATATCGGTAACCTTGGTTCTCTTGCGGATATCGTCATTCCTGATTCGATCACGCAAGGAAACTCCGAGCATTGCCCTCTCCATTGCTCTTGGGGCTTACACAACATTATCACATCAATATTTTTTTGTGATTACAAACTTCTATTCATAATTTCAACTAGAAAAGTTAAATTTTTCCTTCTATTGTCCTATTTTTCGTCTGAGCATTTACAGTTTGTGTTTTTTTTTTTATAGATTGACAAACAATTGTTTACACTGTATACATTTCTGATTTAATAACTAGAGTAACATATTCAAGTGCAACAATTAATTACCGGTTAACACCACATGGACTAAAAAACGGCTTACATAACATATTTATAACTTATTGAAATTAGAATTTCAGTAGGTAATGTTAATAATTTCCCGTTATCGGTGTATTGTCACTGTGTCAGAAAGGCGTTACCAGCACATTTGGGAGCAGCCACCGATATGGAATTGAATGGGCTGCAACGCTCAAGAGTTCGCTACCAAAAGAAAAGCTCTTACCTTAGGCCACGTAAGTACACCTTGTCCAGCAGTAGGTATTGTAAAGAGGATATCCTTGTCTGCAGGTATCTGGCAGACAAGATAGCCTTTGGAAGCGTCAGGTGAAAACTAAATGAATTTGAAATACGAATGTGAAAAAATGTTTTGTTTTTAAAAAGGACTCGGGCACCAGCCCTCGTAAAAGGCAGATGCCAAATATATTTTAATGTTTTAAATCTCCAATATAGTTTCATTTATTATAATAATCACAATAAGTAACACTAGCGGAGTCCCTGGTGTTACAGTATGTCGCTGAGAGCTCCCGTGTAATGGGTTCTTGTTTTCGGGACTGAGTCGCGAAATGCACTTTACAACGTTTGTGAGGCTTCACAGGGCACTAGAAGGTCCATGTAACACATTTACACACGCAGAATTAACGAAAATCCCTTAGGTTTAGGTTTTACTAGCTGTCGCCCGTAACTCCGCCCGCGATAGTCGAAAGTTATCCCAAGGCATAATCCCGAGATAAAAACTATTTTATGTCCTTTTTTGGGACTCAAACAATCTCTATACCAAATTTCATATAAATCGGCCCAGCCGTTTGCGCGTGAAGTAACGAAGTAACAAACATATACACACACACTCAAAACCTTTCGCCTTTATAATATTACTGTGATTACGATCGCACATAGGAAGCGTGTGCCCACCGGTGAGATTACACACACGCACCATCGTAGGTGACGTACAGTGTAGCAAAATAAAGGTCCGTGATTGGACGGAGTGCATGAGAGTTGATTGACGCTCAGCTATTGGTTCTAGCATCCACTAGGGAAGAGGAACACTCAAACGCAGCAAGCTCATTCGATTTTCGGTGGATATTGGTGCCAATCGAATTGAATACGATGTAATTAAGAATAAAATAAAAGTACGAATTATGATAACGAAACAATCGTGTTATTCAGTGTCGCTCATAATGAAATTTAATTCGATATTACTTAATTTCCTGTAATGGTTTCGAAGCAGATAACTACGGAGCCTTACCCTGTGTAACCCAACCTTATACTGCGCGTGGCCCGACACGCACTTGGTCTGTTTTTTTTTTTCTGTTTACTAGATATGTCTATATAAATAATACGGTGCCTTATTTTTAATATACAAAGATATTATACAGTCTAATAAGTATTTACTATTTGAATTATTGCAACAATCTTTTTTTAATGGGTTAACTTTTATACATATTATTAGCTAAACATTCGATTTTTGTTTATTTTTTTCGAGGTCTAAACCTCCAGGCACTCCGCTATGAGCAGTGTACGCGATGATGATTGATGATGACGTATGAAGTTGTTTGAGCATGTGTGACAATCTCGTGGCTA
Organism: Mamestra configurata; assembly: GCA_002192655.3. Lineage (NCBI taxonomy): Eukaryota > Metazoa > Arthropoda > Insecta > Lepidoptera > Noctuidae > Mamestra > Mamestra configurata. The sequence continues at coordinate 223,820 of NDFZ01005373.1, forward strand.
GCGACCGGTCTCAATAACGTATCTACCTTTAACTAAATGTCAAGTTAGCTACCAACAGTAGCTGAAACTTGATGTTTGAAAGACCATAAATAATAACAGTCGCCCGGTTCGATCTTCGGTGGTAAGGTCGGTCCGCGGATGGGTGATCATTCATTGAATAGCGAGACTCCTCCTTGCCTTGGAAAGCACTTCAAGCCATTCGTCACGGCTGCCATTTGTAGGTAGATCTTTGACAGTCGTTTTTTTCGTAAATTCATCAACTGTTTATGTAATCCCACATGCGATGCAACTGCCACTATAAATTAAAATGATAATAAAAAAAAACCTACTATATCCTACTTCCTACTAATATTATAAACGCGAAAGTTTGTAAGTATGGACGGATGAATGGATGTTTGTTACTTTATCACGTCAGAACGGCTGAACGGATCTTGATGAAAATTAGCACAGAGGTAGATTATAGTCTGGAATAACACATAGGATACATTCCGAGAGTATGTTCCCTTGGGTTAATTTTCGACATTAACGCGGGCGGAGCCGCGGGCGGTAGCTAGTATATAATAAAAAAGGTTACAACAGCTTAAACAGAAGAAAGGTAGAGGAGGTCCTCCTGGTACGTCGCAGATAAGCATAACAAGAGTCCTATCAGAGGAAGAACTGCCCGACCCGACAAAATATGGAGAGCTGTCCCCGCATATAGTTGGAAAGAACGAGGAAGAAGAAGGAGTAGAATAGATATCACTGCTTTTGTTATTTTAAATAGTCACAAAAAATTGCAAGCAGGAGTAAAGTAGCATTTTAGCCGAAGAGGAACAGTTCCGTACCTTAAAATTGAAGCACACTTCGTCAAAAAATGAAAAAAAAAGTATATGCAAAAATTTCACATAAAATACGTTATTCATCTATTTTTTTTTACATATACCTACACTTTTCACTCGTTTCTGAATATAGGAGCCACGTACAAGTTTTACGACGTAAGAGAGACGACGAAAAATAAAATCTTAAGTGCTTCCCCCGCTAATCCGAGAAAGGGAACGAACTGGGTACAGTGGCCGGTGGCACGGGACTTGTGTTTAACGGGGAGTATTTTTGCACAGATCTGATCTAACCAGCCCACAGTTATGTTCCACTGCTGGGCAAAACCAAGAATAATGCAGCAAAATATTTTGGGAATACTTTCATTGTGAGTACAGCTAATTAGTGGAATTCCCTGCCGGAGTTTATGTTCCCTGATAGCTACATCCCGAGGGTATTTAAGTCTAGAGTGAATAGGTTACTTCTAGGCAAGCGTACTCCAATGTCGACCACATCATCGCTTTCCATCAGGTGAGATTGTGGTCAACGCGAGCCAATTAATAGTAAAAAATATGTTCCTAACACGTTAACTAATCCTAAACCTAAGTTTAACGAACAGTGCAACCAGCCCCTCACGATAAAACTTTATGAACCGTATTGTCCGCCCAATGAAAGGAAAAATAATGCCATATTATATTATAACCCGGGCGTTTTTGCGCGAGTTCCGGTGCCACTTCGAAACCTCTGTTTAACGCGCGATTTCCTTCGAGGCTTGTGTACTGTGGTATTTCGAAAAGTGGTGCGATGTGACGCTAGCAAAAAAATATTTCTTCTATTGGATTATTGTTGAAAAGTCTTTTGAATGGGATGATATATGGATACCATAAATAAAGTAACTTTTAATAACAGACATACATAAACTCACGCATTTTTCGAAAGAAATGGTTTAGTTAAACAAACAGAGATGTCTAATATTTTTTTTTAAATCGGTCGAATTTTGCCGTAACACTGTTTTTCGTAAATTTTCTCTGATAACTTTTTAAAACTATTTATCATGCTTATGTGTAGGAAGTTCTGTTAATATCGGTTCATTCATTTCGAAAAATAAGGTCTTGGAAGTTTGTATGGAATGCCGTACGTCGTAAACGCTCTTAATTTTATCTTATTTGTATGGATTGACAGCTCACTTATTGCTCACTGTTACTAAGTTTACACGGTGAAATGTTTACAGCCGGTCGATTCTTTAAACATATCGAAGTGAAGGCTTGGGTGAAGTGATTACGAGGTGAGCTGTCAATCCATATTATCAAGATGTCTCGTGATCACTTCACCCAAGCCTTCACTTCGACATGTTTACAGAATGGACCGGAATTGCATTGCAGATCTAAACAGTTTTCCTAAATCACTTAAGATATAAGTCTTAAGTGATTTGGCCCTATGTTAGAGGTTCGAAGCGATGGGGTGATAACACTCCATCGCTTCGAACCTCTCACATAGGGCGTACCCTAATTGTTTTTTGTTCGTTCGGAAAGAAGGTCATTGGTGTGATATGTTGTGTTGTACTTAATTTTGTTTTTGATTCGGGGTAAAAGGAAAAATATGTAGTACATAAACGATTTTGCGAAGGTCGCGCGGCTGTAATGTGCTAGAGGTAATTCGTTCGTTTTGGTAAGTGTACTGGCTTTTGTTTCGTGTTGACGAGGATTTGTGACATAAAGTTTTTATTTATTTTTTATTTAATATGGGTTTGCTCTTGACTCTAGACTAGGTCATAGATGACAGAGACAAAGTCGACGATGGAGCGAGCTTACCCAGAAGAAGCCTGTTCACTCTAATTTTGAAGAGATTAGGGTTGTATGAGTTCGGAAACACAGACGCAGGCAGAGAGTTCCACTCCTTTGCTGTGCGCATTATAAAAGACGTTTGGAAACGTATATTTTATTCAAAAGCCAGCACAAGCCAGCAAAAGTTACCACTTCGTGGTAACTTTTTAACTGGTTTTACTATTGATATGCACCGCGTTTGACCACTATCTCACCGGATGGTAAACGATGATGCGGTCGAAGATGAAGCTCACTTGCCAAGAAGTAACCTATTCACTCTTGACTTAAAGACTCTCAGCAACAGACTTCCCAAGTCTATTACCTGCAGTCCACACATTGTGCGCTGCCTCGGCTGCGGATAGGGAGATGGTTTGGATCTCTCTGCTCTCTTTCCATAGCCTTTTTTGCTAGCATCGTTTCCTCGCAAAAGGAGGCGATGGCGTCCTATGCGATCTCAAAGTTACCCGAAGCACTGATCACCTTGCGGTGAGCTACCTTCTAGTTTAAAAAAAAATTTTATTAAACTTTGGACACAGTGCGCAATTTTTACATATAGTCAGATCATCTATCTATCTATATTTATAAAATTGAATCTTTATTTCCCTTGGTCACGGCATCACGCGTGAACGGCTGGACCAATTTCGGTTCTTATGAAATAATTTTTTTTTAAAAATATACATCCAGGCGAAGCCGGGCAGGGTCACTAGTCTTACATAAATAAAAATGAATCGCCGAAATATATGTACGCGCATATGACTTGAACGATTTAAAAACAATATTTGTTTGTAATATTGTCAGGGCGAGGTACGTATGAAAGAAATTTGGAAAAAAAAATACATCCGGGCAAAGCCGGGATGGGCCACTAGTTTAAAATAAATAGCTACGTATTTATTTGTCGAACAAAAATATCAAAGTCTTCCCACTTCCACTCTTATCGATACTTTGACCTAATTATGCAAACAGGAACCAGTTCACACAGATGCCAAAATCGAGAAAGTAAAGCTTTCAAAATTCATGTTCTATCGATCCTGTAAAATGGAATAATCCTATATTTTAACAAAGACTTACATTAATTTGTTCCTTGTTGATATATTAATTATCTCTACCTACTTATAAAATCTACTTTTTAAAATCTCCTTTAAATCTGTGTTGCGTAATAAACTCCTTGATAAAATTATATATTCATCCAAGTCAGTGATGCTCAAATAGATTACAGTAATCTGTATTTTTTTCTGAATTCAATTCATTTCTTCATAAGATGGAAACGATATTTTGAGAGATAATTTTGTTATAGTATCAATATGGCAAAATTGAATTGTCATTCTATCTTATTTGTATATATTGACAGCTCACTACATTTTTACTTCACCAATTTTATTTTATTACCTATTTAATCTATTGTAGTTGACATTTTAAATCTCATTCTGACATTCACTTTTGACTTTTTTTTTTTAATTAATGTAGTAAGAAATTGATAATATTATTTATGTTGCTGTATTAATCGAACACCTATGGCTCTTTACTTGAAATAAATGAATTTTATTTATTTATTTAAAGGTGAGATGTTTATAAAATTTTACAGTCAATTTTGCATCCTTTTTAACCGCACAAAAAAAAGTAGGAGGTTCTCAATTCGGTTGTATTTTTTTTTTATTTGTTACCTCATTCATAACGTCATCTGTGAACCGATATGAAAAAATATTTTTTCATGTGAATTCCTTTATACGTATGATTGGTCCCATAGAAATTTCATAAAAATTGATTCAGTAGTTTGGTTTTTAAATCAAAATAGCGGGAATAGAAAATATATCATCCAATTAAACGAATTTACATGTTCTGCTTTCCTGTGACTTTCCAGTGGTTGTTGGGCGTGTGGTACCACTGAAAAGTGAAGAATAAAAAAAAATAAACTTTCGGAAGTCGGTGTTTTTTGGGTTGTTCTTCGTATTTTAACACCGACTTCCGAAAGTAAAGTTATTTTATACTTTGTAGTGTTTTTTTTTTATATTCGGAAGTCGGTTGTATTTCAAAAAGTTTTTTATTAAAAGCAAAACCGTGACAAATAAATTGCATTCTTTCATATAAATGTTTTTAGTAGGATAAGCTTATCTTCTCACCAGTAGGTACCTACTAAGAAGTAGGTACCTACTGGTGAGAAGATAAGCGAGAAAGAGAAGATAAAATAAAAACATCTCCAAAAAGGAGATAACAATACATTGTTTACAATGTAACTGAATCGGTTCGACGGGTCAACCGATTTTTTTTTTTGTTTTTATCCTCATCGCACCAGCCACTATATCGTCTACCTTCTATTGTTTACGTGCAAAAAGAAAAATAAAATACCTTATTGTATAGGAAAAGACTGCAAAAATGTAAAAGCTTACTTTAGAGAAATTTGTAAATTCGCCATTGCAGTTTATACTGTAACACCGGCGAACCTCCCTCTCAGGGTACCATGGGCGTGCAGTAGGCTACAGTAAGGGTAGGCCAGCCCATACATAATGCCCAAAAAAAAAACTCACCACATTATTCAGGGTTGAAATTACGATACTGACGATGAGAATTTTCGTCTGTTGCTGTTGCTGTCCTACCCTTAGTTGCTGGCCTATAAGGGTAACATCTCCAAAGAGGAGATAACAATACGTTGTTTACAATGTAACTGAATCGGTTCGACGGGTCAACCGATTTTTTTTTTGTTTTTATCCTCATCGCACCAGCCACTATATCGTCTACCTTCTATTGTTTACGTGCAAAAAGAAAAATAAAATACCTTATTGTATAGGAAAAGACTGCAAAAATGTAAAAGCTTACTTTAGAGAAATTTGTAAATTCGCCATTGCAGTTTATACTGTAACACCGGCGGATCTCCCTCTCAGGGTACCATGGGTGTGCAGTAGGCTACAGTAAGGGTAGGCCAGCCCATACATAATGCCCAAAAAAAAAAACTCACCACATTATTCTGGGTTGAAATCACGATACTGACGATGAGAATTTTCGTCTGTTGCTGTTGCTGTCCTACCCTTAGTTGCTGGCCTACCCTTACTGTAGCCTACTGCACGCGCATGCAGGGTACTTATTAATATAGTTCGTACTTATTTGGGCATCCGCCTTAGAAGGGCTCCAATCATCTGTCCAAAAACACTACACATTTTTAGGGTTCCTTACCCAAAGGGTAACCAATGGTACCCTATAACTAAGCCTCCGCTGTCCGTCCGTCCGTCCTTCTGTCTGTCAGCGGTCTGTATCTTAAGAGCCGTAATAGTTGAAATTTCCAAAAAGTGTGTGTACTTTAATTGACAAAAAAACACGTTTATGATTTGTTATAGCTAGCGGTATTACAAATTATAAACGTGTTTTTTTCGGTTTATAATACGGAACCCTACGATTTAGAGTCCGACTCGCATTGGACCAGTTTTTTTCTTCATTTCTAATTTAAATATTATTTATATTTATGCCAAACCCTTCTAAAGTTCCATCGACTAGGTACCGTATCTGCCAGTGACCTGCAGCCAAGTAGGTCACATCGTGGCAGTACCTACCTAAATATGACGAAATAATAATGAAATTTGTGACTTAGATCACAGAAATACATAATGGGGAATACCGCTTTTGTAAATTTGAGTTCATATCAGGAAGTCTTCTTATCTTAAAGCAAGCCTAAGGCGCTGTGCAGACGGGGCAATTATAGTATCCGAGTTATGTTGAAACTGCGCAGATATAGGAATTAAGTTGCGAGTTATAGCGAGTTACCGCGGCCCTGAAACGCAAAGGGCAATTGTAGGAACACGGGTGGGTTTTAGTCAGTAAGAATCTCCCACTCCGCCCTAAGTGGGAGGAGTCATTTGATGATGACAAAACCTGAAAAATAAAGTAGCGGGTTTCGGTGATTGACAACAGTTTTCGGCGACTGAATACTGTGACCAAATCAATCCCAAGTTGCCGCAACTAACAACAAACAACAAAAAGGCTCGACTTTTTTTTAAATTTATGATTTCTTATTCAAAATGGCGTCTCACTATATATATGGATAGGAAACGTTTTGACGAACAAAAAAACTCTTGTGACATAATGTCCTAAAGCGTACACAGTAATAAGAATATTAATAATGTGGACTCGGCTATCAATGTGCCGAGTGTCGTTGCGGCCAATGGCCTGATGGCCAAAAGACGACCACCTATCGAAGTTGGTTTTAGGTAGTTGGACAAAGATCTGATATAGAAAGCAGTACTTCTCGACTTGGCACACGAGGTTGTCGACATGTGGAATGTGGACTCGGCTGTCATTGTACCGATTGTCATTACGGCCAATGGCCTAGTGGCCAAAAGCTTCGACGACCATCTGTCGAAGCTGGCGTAACACAGTTGGGTAAAGGGCCTGATATAAAAGGCAGTACTCCTCGATACGGCTCATATTGTGCGGCGGTTCCATATTTGTATATTTATTTTTAGTATTAATAAAATAAACTATCAAAAATGTAAAAAGTCTACGCCAGTATCGGGATTAGAGTCCAAGCTACCGGTGGTTAGGGCTCCAGAAAAAGGAACCTCCGGACACCGGTATATAATTGGAAACTGTTGAATTTGAATGGGATTGATTGTATTCAAAATATTTTTTTCATAATATATCGAGGAATCATAATCTTATAAATATTTATTACTATCTTACGGAGTCTGGAATTTCCCGGTGACAATTATATAAACTATAAACAGAAATATCAACATAATAAGAGGGTTACTACTGCGATTCTCTGAATTATTTCGATCTGTTACCCTGGCCCCTTTAGGGGAACTCTTTATATACAAAGTCACACCGCCATGCCTTATGAGGTTAAAACTCCTGTAACATTAAGTCCCAGTGCTCATGCTCTATTTAAAGATCTATCCAAATGTCTGGTTACCACTTCGCATGACCCAAGGGCTGCCATACAACGTGGCAATACCGCCAGTATTTTGGGCACGCTTCCATTCGACAGAGACGCATCGAAAAAGTTTTTTTTTTTTTTTATGTTTAGGGGCTTTTATCAAAGATATGCCAGCCCCATCGTACCCTTTTACATTAATGGGCTTACTTAAACAGTACTACTTGATAATATTACTTAATAGATAATTAATTCGTGGAGGACCATAATTAAATGACACAACTATTTAATAATCTCCGAAGAAGAAAAAGTTATACTTCTAAATAATTAACTTCTATTATCTCCTTAAAAACTTACAGTTCTCAAATATAATATTCAACTCTAATAATTTCATACAATGCCACTCGCAACATAATCTAAGCCACAGGTCGCCACTGAATCACTGAACGCCATAATGACCCATTTCCCGGAGTTAGCTGCTAAATTCAAGTGGAAATATATATCCGCTACTATATTCTATGACCAGAAATACCGATTTCCTTCAATAGAGTAGCAGTCTGGAATTTAAGCAAATTGGCTATACAATATGGTGGAGAAAGATTTCATATAAAACAAAGTCGGGTTAGTTACACCGTTTATAACTCAAGAATATCTAGACCGATTTTGAAGATCTTTGGTTTGTTGGATTTGTCTTTGCCCCGCATAGCAGAATAACTATTAAAACATTGTACACATGTATTTAGAAATATATAAGTATGTTTATCAGTTGTCTGGTTTTCATAGCACAGGCTCTGCCTGTTTGGGATCGGATGACCGTGCGTGAATTGTCCCAAGATATTATATTATATATATTATATTATATTGGAAAAATTAAAGAAAACAGTATTTACAAAAATCATTTTTGAACACGCCATTTCTGATATATAACAAAAAAAAACACAGCAAAATTTTTTAATTTTGAGGCGGTACGAAGTTCGCCGGGACACCAGTTAAAAAAAAAGAATTAAGGCAGTTCAGTGGTTTCTTGCATATTTTGATTTAGTGGGTATAAATAAACAACTTTGGGTACAGGAGAAAAATTATGATTACAAAAAAAATGCCGTTCTTGGAATGCAACATAATTATAGAAACATAACCTAAGTAAAACTGCTGAAAATCTATGAAACTGACTGCCACAGAAGGAGAAGTATTGTTTTTTAATGAAAATATATGCAAGAACTTTTTCGACCAAGTAGACGAAAATGTTCACAAAGTCATTTCAACTGCATTAATTTATCTTAAAGAACCCAAAAAGTTGCATTACACTAAGTACCAAATCCATTTCTCGTCTCCAAAATTCTTAAGTGTATCTTTAAAAAATACTCTAAAAAATCTGGCTTCTTCGAAACTTTCCAATAGCATTAAGTAAAGTAAACACCAAAATGGTGCCAACCATCAAATCATACTGTCATCTTGTCCAAACTTATTCAATTTGCGTTACACTTGCCAGGAGTAATCGATTCGATTCCTTAAAGGGTTGGCTCACACCGGGCCGCGACGCGATGCGATGAAACTTGGAGGGGCCAGTTGTTTCACGCAGTGCTGCGTGACGTATTCAAACGCGTCGCGATGCCGCGGGGTCTATTTGTCTGAATTTTTTATTACATATCTCAAAACCAACGAAAAAGACAAGATGCAGCAATAATATTAAAAAAATATCAAACTCTGTAGTTATGAGCGTCTTAAAATCTAAGATAATTATAATTAGAGACAGTACTAATTGCGTGTGTCGTCAGTCGTTAGTTATGCCATAATGAATCTCCGCCATCCAGTACAAATAACGTTTTGCGTGACAAGGATAGAAAAATAACTTCTATAGGGTGTAACTTCTCTATTTTCGACCGATTTTATGTATTTTTTCGCATTTCGTACAATTTTGGTAACATTTTCAAATAATTATTTATACAACCATGTACATTTTTGACAGTAGTTAAATACCCTGTTCTCTCACTGGATTTTGTATCTTTTCTAGTAGTAAATAAAGTTCCATAATTATCGAAAGTCTATCTTAAAAATCGCATGCACTGTCATATCGCGTCTCAGTTCGGTGTGAGCTTACCCTTACCCCCGCCAGGAGTAATCGATTCGGTCCCGATAAGACGATTAATACGATTGGGAATCGAGTGCGAGTTGACACTTCTGGGAATCGTAACGAATTGATTTTGTGTTACAACTTAGCGGAGTAATTTTCCTGGACTGTATTGGTATGAATTGGTTAGATGCAAATTGTAAGGAGTCGTATTTAGTTTTCAGATCAAGTTGAGGTTCTCTGAAGCAATATGGAGCTTGACCTTTACAATTGATAAATTATTACAGAACACTATGTTAGTATTTTTCTTAGGGTTAGGCAGAGAGGCATACCTGTAGTAGCTACACTCACAGTGCACCATGCATGTTCTGGTGAACTTCATACCAACTGAAATCGATTTGATTATACATACGATTACGTCTAAAAATCATCACCAACCTTAACAATTATATTTTTAAATCCCGGTGTAAGTGAATCCCGATATCTCAGGCATATCCATACTATGAAACCTTGTCGCAAGTACGAAAAAATAGCTCCACCTACTCCGACCACAGCTCATGTGTAATGACCCTTAAATAAATTGCCTAATCCCGACCAAAATCAGACATACTTATCCTAGTTTCTTTGGCGTCTAAAGTAAAAACAAAAAAAATATTTGGTTTTGAATGTTTCTTCAAGCGAAGTATAGAAAAGCTATTTTTCACTATAAATATCATATTTAAGTTTATTTGAACTATTTGAAAATGCTATTTAGTGTAGTTGGAAGCAAAGGTGGTGGTTACGGAGGTGAAATGTCCAGAAAGTCACCTTTCTGGACTAGCGGATCTCTTCCACTCTTATTTTGAAACCACGACCTATGATTTTGTTTTGGTGTTTCTTCTCAGAATAGTCAGCTAGGAAACACCGGCCTCATCTGGATTAATATGACCAACCAAAAAAAATAATGCGTAAAAGTTACTTGAAACCTTTTTGCAAAATAAATGTCATGTATAATTTTATAATTTATGCTCAAAAGTAATAGTGGATGATAAATTGCTTTTCTATACGTCTGAAGAAATACTTAAGGTTTTATTTATTGTGCATGTTAGCCATCGAAATTAAATAAAAACGGAATATTTTGCGTTCTTCTTTTGATGACTAGAAAACTATGAGGTCTCAACTCTGTTGGAGTCTGGGTGAGAAATTACTATTCTACTTTAAAAAAAATAAACACTTTTGTTTTTTGAAGTTTACTCCTCAAGAAACCATTTTCAGTCATCATTTTATTCATCATCATCATTTCAAACAAAAGACGTCCAACGTTAGACATTTGCCTCTTCCGTGGTGGCTTCATTCAGGACCAGTAGATATACATAATTAAAAAGGCAGAAGGCCTCGCATCCTGGGGAGTCTCACAGACTTCAGCAGGTCATCGGTCCACCTTGTGGGAGGCCTTTTAACGCTGCATCTTCTAGTACGCAGTCACTACTCCAGAACCTTTCGGCTCCATCGACTATTATTTTGTTCTGCGAGCAATGTGTCCCTGTCACTGCCACTTCCGTTTGATAGTTCTTAGGGTAATGTCGGTCACCTAGGTCCTCCTGCATATATCTTCATTTCTAATTCGATCACGCTAGGAAACTTCGAGCTCAACTCTTTCCATTGCACTTTGGGGTGACGTGAAGGAAGGGTAAGATAAGTAAAAAATTGTAAAAGTTTACTCACACTTTTCAAACCTAAGTGTAAACAATCACGATAACACACTTTTAAGTCTTTTAAGTAAAAGTCAACTAGTACAAGTTTAACTTCGCTTTAGCACAAGTTATTTCAGATCTTCACTTTAATCGATCAAAACTACACTAAAATCTACTTCAAAGTTTAGATAACTAAACCACTTATGAATGAGGTTGAACCAGTCAAACTATAACTAAATTATAGCTAAATAATCACTGCAGTTTAGTAACGCAAACTTCGTAGTTTGCGTTAAGGCGCTTGGTATCTGCCCCAAAATGATTATGGAGTGGAACGAATGTTTAAGTTGTTTTTTTTTAACCCACAAGGAGGATGTGCTCAATTCGGACGTTTATATTTTTTATATATGTTCGAGCATTACTCCGTCATATATACTTAGACGGATTTGCAAAATATTTTTTTTGCTTGAAAGAGATTTATTCCGAAATGGTCCCATTTAATAAAATTTCGTAAAGATCTGATGAATAACTTTGGAAAATTTCGGAGTAGAAAAAGTGAAAAAAAAAATGGATGCTTTTGGTGTGATTTCTTCGTTTTTTGGACGACTTCCAATATAAAAGTTATTTTGTACATTTTACTGGTTTTATTTAGAATTCGTTTGTACTTATTTGTAAAAAAATGATTTTATAATCAATCAAATCTAAAATATGCCAAGATTATTTAAATCATTTATAAGAAAAAAAAAAATACAAGGCGCATTTTCCTAACTTCCGCCCAAAAGGTACCTTAGGGATCTATTCTTCACTTTACCGAGCACCTTAAGCTTCTCAGGTTACGCTCTTAATGACTTATTCGATGTTACTTTAGAGAAAATCGTCTGTCTGACGGCGCAGACGGAAGTTCATTAAGGTCTGAATGGCACAAAGGAATTTGTCTGGTTTCTTAGCTGTAGCAGTTGCAAAACCGGTTTGACTATTATTTTTCTGTAGTAGCTTTATCTTAAGTTTTCTTGTTCCACTGGTGGGCAAAAGTCTTTTCCGTCCTTTCACTACGCCATCCGTCTGTCTGTTTGTCAGCAGGCTGTACCTCATGAATCGTAATTAAGTTTTCACGGAATGTATTTCATTTTTAGTTGCAACTACAAAAATTATAAAAATTGAATTTAATTCTAAATAAAAAAAAAAGACTTAGTAGTTTGAGTCCGACTTACACATGACCTTTTTTTCCAATCTTTTTTCTTTTCTGGTCACTAAAGTTTATCGGAATGATTTCGAGAGATTATAGACTATCAAATTTTGATGCGTATTTTATAATGTTACGGAGTTTGCCATTTCCCGGTGACATTTATATGCATAATTCCATTAAAGCGAATTAAAACCAACATTTAAAAGAAATGAACGTGAGGTGGTGCGTCCATTATTTTTTTTCTTCCGTATTCACGACTTTCTGAGACATAAAGTTTTCAAGTTTTAAAAACACGAAACATTTACCATTTTATTATTCTTCTACGTTAATGATAATGTAGACGTCTTCAAAAACCACAAACTTACAATTTGGCATTTGCAATTTCAATTACACTCGTCCATCTGGCGGTTCATATTGAGATACTGACATTTTCAGATAAATAATTAAGAGTTGAATTAAAAGACTGCATGTAGTAGAGATACTCGTACAAGTAGCAGATTTGTGTGTTAGCGTGTCGATTGACAGGACAGAATGGAAGAAAAACCTGTGTTGCACTGACCATAAGTAACTTAAAGCTTTGTCAAATAATAATAATAAACATTTACAGCTCATATTGTGAGGAGGTTCCTTTCTCTTCCACCGGTAGCATGGACCCTGCTCCTGACATCGGTGGACTACTATTTTTTATATTTTTAATTTTTTTTTTTGAAATAATGGTTTAATGTTAAGAAAATGAAACAAACATTTTATACCAGATCAAATAACAAGATCCATATATGTTGTTTGTAAAAGTCTTAACCTAATGTTAGTAAAAAACTGTCCAAGTGCAAGTTGGGCTTGCACACGAAGGTTTTCGTACCATAAGCCGAAAAAAACATGTTTCTTGTATGGCCCACTTTAATTTTTATTTCATTTTTATTATTTGTTGTTATATCGGCAACAGAAATACATAACCTGTGAAAATTTCAACTGTCTAGCTATCACGGTTCATGAGATACAGCTTGGAGACAGACGGACGGACAGTGGAGTCTTAGTAATAGGGTCCCGTTTTACCCTTTGGGTACGGAATCCCTAAAAAACCACACTCCACATATTAAATTGAAACCACTGACACCTACGTGTGCAGCCGTATCCAGTTAGCCAGCATGGGGCACCTATCACACAGTAGACTCAGGAAAAAAAATTCAAAGCTTTCAGTTTTTTATCATACCTACCTACCATAATTAATATTTATGTAGGACAAAACAACAATATATATGTCACTGGAAAATTGCAGACTTCGTAAAATCGTAATAAATCTTTATTAAATTATAATTTCTCGATATTCATAATAAATATGAATAAAATCGTTTTTTATACAATAAATCCCATCCAAATTCAATAGTTTCCAATAAATCCGTGTCTTAATAAGAAAAAAATTGTTTACAATTTCACGCGACATTTTACAATCTAACGGCGTTTGCAATTTTCCTGTGACATATACAAACTGTAACAGAATGATATAATTTGTATCAAAACAACTTTTACTATGGAACCTTGGTTCCATAGTAAAAGTTGTTCATAATGATGAGTATAATGACACCTTTTCAGATATTGCGTTTATTCCGTTACATGTTGTATATTTCCATAAATAACTTAAACTACTACTTGCTATTATTTAATTATGCCTACAAAACGGTCAGTTGCTGCTAAAATATAGGAACTTCCCACATGACCATAATTTAAGATACTATATAAACCACTAAATAAGTGCCTTCTTAACCCACATACATTTAAGTCAAAAATAATATCCTTAATTTTCTTTTCATTTTAAAAAGGTACCCCAATATGAACGTTGCTTCCGGTGACCACACTTTGGGATCTCGCCAACACACTCACTGAACGCTTGTAATTGTTGCAGCTGTGTTCCAAACTTCAGTTTAATTGTGGCTACATAAAAAAATATAGATTTTGTGTTGCGTTGCTCATTTAAACGACCAACGTATACGTTTCTTTGTGTTTTAAAATGAGTTGAATAAGAGAAGGCTTAAAGTTTTCACTGCGTGCTGCCTAGGCTGAGGCACAAGCGGGCCTGCGGACGGCGAGCGTTGGGTGGCTCGCTGTCCGATCACCACCAGGCCCGGGTCGATGGCGCGTTGTATTTCACGCGCGCCTCAAAGAGATGTCAGCATAGAAGACGGGGTCCGCTAGGGTCAGAGCCTGCCAGGGTTGCGGAATTTGTTCGAAAGAGTCACCGCGGCCCTGGAACGCAAAGGGCTTTAGAAGGAACACGGATGGGTTTTAGTCAGTAAGAGTCTGACACGCCCTTCCGCTCCACCCAGAGCGGAAGAAGTCATTTGATGATT
>NDFZ01005373.1:239995-275114 GCA_002192655.3 Mamestra configurata
CGCGGGCCTGCGGACGGCGAGCGTTGGGTGGTTCGCTGTCCGATCACCACCAGGCCCGGGTCGATGGCGCGTTGTATTTCACGCGCGCCTCAAAGAGATGTCAGCATAGAAGACGGGGTCCGCTAGGGTCAGAGCCTGCCAGGGTTGCGGAATTTGTTCGAAAGAGTCACCGCGGCCCTGGAACGCAAAGGGCTTTAGAAGGAACACGGATGGGTTTTAGTCAGTAAGAGTCTGACTCGCCCTTCCGCTCCACCCAGAGTGGAAGAAGTCATTTGATGATTTCCCATTCTTAAAAAAAAAAAGGCTGAGGCACTAAGCTCCTCTCTGAGAGAGGGAGTGGGCGACAATCTACCGCAACGGCCCAGTGCGGGTTGGTGGTCTTATTATGTTTTAGAATTTTTTGCTTTGAGTTGAGCGAGTTGATTTTTTTACAGGTTGCTCAAGTAAAAACTGTGAATGTGTGCAGGATCAGATAGACGATAAATAAAAAGCAACTAAGACGAATTGCAAGGAAATGAACAACTAAAAGCTAAAACAAAACTGATGGGTTTCTCAACCATTGAATTAAAAACACAACAAAAAATCCACCAGATTGGTCGAACCGTTCCGAAGTGATCTCTCCAACAAGAGGAAAAATAAATAATATCATATTGTGACGAGCTTGGGGTTCGTGACAATAAAAACAGCCGATTAAATAACCAAATAGACATTTTAATTTAAAAACACTAATTACATCTTTAAACTCACTAATTATAAATCACAACTTCACCACTGATCACTTTAATCGCACTTGATGATCGCTTTCGAAGTATTCGCTTGTATCGCAAATCTAATACTGACTCGGTCGCTTTTTTTTTTTTTTGTTTGAGTGGCGTCTCGCAGTTAAACCTATAAGGTTAACCGGGCTTGCCTGTGGTGGCCTTAATATAATATTAAAGCCTCCAGCCAGGGCTTATGACTCGGTCGCGGAATACGCGCTCCTTATATAGGTCAGTCAATTCTAGAAACTTCTACTGTAGAAACATCTGGAAAGTTCCCCTAAATACCGGTCCCGACTGACCAGATGTAGAGAACTTAGAATGATCTAGCATAGAAAATACTAGAAGGTACTGGACTCCACTAGTTCTGCTACTCGTTACTAGATGGCGCTATTAGTAACCCGTACCCGGCATTAATTCTGGCGCGTAACAATATTATAGTTATACAGAAAGACAGATAAGTAGAATGAGAAGAGGATATGTGCAACAATGTGTAAACTAATTGCAATAATTACAATTACCTTCAACAGAGCACGATGATTACGGCAATCCTACTAAATGGCCACTAATTAGTTACCAAAGCTTGCAAGAGTAATATTACTGCCACAGCTGTGAAAGAAGATATGGGTCGTTAGCAGCCCGAAAATTTGACCGAGGGGTATGATTGTTTTGCCCAGGGTTGAGGAGGTATGCAGCTCCATATGAAATAATGGCAATGGCGACTGTCGCGCTGTTAAAGTCGCCTAAATGTGAATGCGGCCTAAGACCAGGGGTTCACAAAAGGTGCGTCGCGAAAAAAATACTGTTTTTCTATTTTTAAAGGGTTTATGCAAAAAAAATATATATATTGTCAAACATTTATCGACCTTAAACACACATTTTTCAGTGTATCTTAATCAGAAAAGTAAGTTCATTCGTGTCATTGTTTTCTCGAACGGAGCAACCGTAGGTATCTTTTTTTACAAGGGCGTCGCTAAAAAAGGACAACTATTAAAGGGAGTCGCAGTATAAAAAAAAAGTGTATTTATTTTGGGGTTAGTGCAACAACTCGTCTTTTTCTCGTCGCCTCTCAGTAGATCTTTCACACAGTTCTACTTTAGTTTTTTTGTTTTTCCCTCCTGATACATCCACATTTTAACTCAAAACTTGCCTCATGTCATTTTGCTCATTCCCCTGCATCAAGAATGTATGTACCTTGACAACCAATAAACACACATTCGCAAACTTGTTTTCAGAATACTATCCACAATTATATTTAATATATAACTAGCTGCCCCACGCAACTTCGTCTGCGCCACATTTTTTATGAATGCTCGGCTTCTATTGGCCATAGCGTGATGGTATATAGCCTAAAGCCTCCCTCAATAAACTAATATCGCTATTAAAAAATAGGGGTTTGTGATAGAAGGGTGAAAATTTAGGGTTGTATGTATTTTTACATGCCACATTATAAAAATAAAAAATATTTTTTTTGTCCAAAAATTAAAAAATAAATGTTAGGGGTGGACAACCTTTATCACTTAGGGGTATACAAAATGGATAGTAGCCGATTCTCAGACCTACTGAATATTCACATAAAATTTCATAAAAATCGGTCAAGCCGTTTCGGAGGAGTATGGTAACTAACATTGTGATACGAGAATTTTATATATAAGATAATTTCTTGCACAATCTATACACCGTTTAGAAATCAGAATCATCCTTGAAAACCAAACCTTTTAAAAATCAAAAGCTGTTGTTCTCCCCTCTAAAATACACTTGAAACCCCCTAATAAGTGTCACATTACTTAATTCGGAATTCTATACTTCCACCTTAATTACAAAGGGTTTAAATAAACAAGGGTTGAAAACAAATTTAATTTGCTGCTTCCAAAGTTGGTATCCCAAATATTTGTTGAAGAAACCTTGTTTTTTGACTGCAAAATGAACTTGGTAGAAGCTAGAAGATTTTATAATAGCTTTCGGTAATAATTTCTTAAGCATCTAGGTGTTCGTAGTAATTATGTGTTTTTATAGTCGATCTAAGGCGTAGAATAGCCTTCCTAATGATACCGGAAAAGTGAAGTATTTTTTTTGCATCATAGCTGTTTTCTTTTGAAGCGTCATCATCATCTATAACTCTATACTAATATTATTAAGAGGAAAGATTTGTATTTTTGTATGTAACAAATAAACTTAAAAACTATTGGACCGATTTGAAAAATGCTTTCAGCAATGGATAGCTACATTATCAGCGAGGAACATAGGCTATATTTTAATCCCGTACTCTTGAGTTACCTAGAGTTTTTGCTTCGGGCTAAGTTTAGATTAGACTGCTAGTCTTGTAGGGTTGTCAAAATTATTTAACTTTTATTTCCTTTCATGCTGTGTGGTTTGATATTTAGCAGTTTGTATTGTAACTACGCGGGTAAACCGCGTGACGTCCGCTAGTCATCAATATATTGCACTTATCCCTATTTTTGTAGTCGATGCGTCTTTTTCCATATTCCATTCCATTCTATTCTATCGTCACCTCACCCCCACCTAGATATATCTTTCTTATAGTCCATCCCTCGCTTCGTTGCTCATCCCCCACGATGTTAGCTATAATTTGTCGGGTTTGTATTCATGAATAGGTTAAAAATAACCCTGTGAAACTATAAACAAAATTAAACTATTTAATTTCTTTCTTATAAATATAGTTTTTCCTGGATTTAATTTCTCTCCTATAGTTTTATGTAGCCTAGAACCTTTAATGTATGTTTGGTGCGTGAATGTATAGGCATCGTTTTCAATGTTACAATAATTTTGGTGAAAAGTGAATCCTTCTTGCAAAAATCTTATTTCTTTTGAAAATTTATTTGCCATTTGGAAGTCTTCGGTCCCAAACGAAAAATCGAAAAAAAAGCGAGTCAATTCTCACACACATGGAGGTGCAGTCGAATTTTTGTGCGATAATTCAAAATTAATGGGTAGTATATAAGAAGTCAGTGAGTCGATCCTACCTGAGGATGTGTGCATTATCAAAATTATACGTATTCAATATGAAGAAGAAGGAACACGGATGGGTTTTAGTCAATAAGAGTCTGACACGCCCTTCCGCTCCACCCAGAGTGGAAGAAGTCATTTGATGATTTCCCATCCTTAAAAAAAAAGCCAAACGTTTTTTATTCTCGCTACAAATAGTTTTGATAATTTTATGAATTCGGAAAAGTCAACAAAAAGTACGCAATGTGACAGAGAATTGTTTGACTCATAGGTAATTCTACTAATTTTCAAGAAACTTTTGCATCTCAGTAGCAATCTGCCAAAAATATATGAACAATGAGGCGTTTTGAACAGTTGGCGACTGACATGCGAATGCTAACGTTGTTTAAAAATGAGTTAAATTAGCTTTCTGAACTAGGACAATCTTTAGCAACAAGAATAGAAGAAAACCGGCTAAGTGGGAGTCGAACTCACGCACAAAAAAATCACGGTTGTTGTATGTGAGCCCCCTAAAATATTTATTTAATTCTGTTTTATAGTATTTTTTGTTATAGCGGCATCAGAAATACATCATTAGTCAAGATTTTAACTGTCAAACTATCACGGTTCATGAGATACAGCCTGCTGACAGACGGACGGACAGCGGAGTCTTAGTAATAGGGTCCCGTTTTACCCTTTGGTTACGGAAACCTAAAAAAGTAATAGTAAAATTGGCCTCTGAACTAGGACAATCTTTAAGAAGAAAAATCAATGGTTAGTATTCGCAGAATCAACATGGATAAAAGAGAAGGTCTAATTTTCCGTTGTTCTTAACATAAGGCAACTCACATCGATAAAACCAATCAACAAAAATACGAATCAAACAATTTTCGCCTCAAAATCCCGACCACATGACCTACATTCCAACAAATCGATAGCATATTCTTTTCAACTGCCGATCTAGCTTACAAATTAAGGCAGACATACCAATGTATAGGCAAATCACTCATAGCTTTTGATAGGAAAATCGTGGCTGCATCTCGGATAGATGGCGAGTAGCGTGTAGCTCTAAATTCGATGTGACTGCTGTGCGTGGAGCGTTTAGATGGGATAGTTGACTTGACTGCTATAAGTTAGTTTTGATCGGTTGAGGCTGTGTGGCATTGATTGTAATCACAAAATATTGAAAAAAAATATGATTTAAAACAAAGATTTTTTTGAAAATATGGGGATGCCTTTGACCAGCAATTGGATTCTACTGGCTAGTAATTTAAAAAAAAAACTTCATTGGGACATTATTTTTACTTCGACTAAGCAGAATGTTTTATAAAACTGTCCTAACATAGCTTACAAGTCGTGAGTATCCCGACTTGCCAATCCAAACAGCACAGACCATAGCAGAATTACACATGTGAACATCTACCCAGCCACAAACCACAACGAACGGTCCTCCGTCCTACGGTACTCCACAACTTGCACCAGTGTCGATTCGTATCCGTAATAGATAACGTGGGCTGCCCAGACTAATTCCATATTCTTTAGTAATCCCACTGGCTTGTTTAAACGAGCATCGGAGCTTAGGTGAGCATGTGGGTCGCAATTTCGTTTGGAACTTTGTAGTGAAGCTTGATCGATTGCTGGTTTTAGGGAGCAATTCTGGTTTTTAAATTGGTTTATTGTTTGATTAATTAGAAATGCCCATCGTACTTTATAAAAATTGTAGAGTCCTTCATCATCATCATCATCACCATATCAGCCGAAAGACGTCCACTGCTGGACATAGGCCTCCTCCAAGTGTCGCCACAACGACCGGTCTTTTGCGTCTCGTATCCATCGGCTATCTGCTCTTAGTTTTTACAATATAATAGGTATTTTCGAAGTGTTAATTTTCGTTCCGATTCACTTAAACGCTTCAGATTTTGAAATTATTATATTAACAGGTTACTTGACAACTTCACTGGATGGATCATTGATGCGATGCTGTTAAAACAATTCACGGTATAAACTAAGGTGAAATGAACATGAAGTGACCTGTCAATCCAAACAAACACGATGGAATGACAGTTCACTTCATGCTCACTCCACCTAAGTAGTCACTGTGAGATGTTTACAGAATAGATTGGTCTGTTCTGTAAACATCAATTTTCTAATTCTCTGTTTTGAGAAGAAACTGTTGGCAGTTTCTTCTGAAAATAGAGAATAAGTAACTTTCAAATTAATGGTATATGTTCCACTATGCCTTGTTGGAAATTATTCACTGTCTATTTACAGTACTTTGGTGCTGTTCATAGACAGTGACTGAGATTGAAATTTTCTTTCCGTCTATAAATTGTTTTAATAATGAATTTTACCGGTCCGATGAACCACATATGGTCTCACGTGTGTTTAACTATTGTATGGATAGTGAACATGTTAAGCTAATTCCTCACCAAGCCAGTAACCCCACGCAATCCAAACGCTCCTCTCACCTAAACTGAAATTCATATGCGGCATGCACCGCTCATATTGTTTGCCGCCGACTGTCACGACCGGCGATTCGTGTGGGAATTAATGTGTTAAGGCTTTTTACCCTTTTTTGGTAGTCCGTGTTTTTCAAAGGATCCGCTTTAAATTCGAGCAGATATGAAAAGCTGTTTCGCCATGTTGCTTAGTTTTGAGTTCAATTTGTATGATGCTAGTTCGTTATGCACATTTGGGATAATTTTTGTCGTGTTTTCTAAAGTGTTGCTGTCTCTTTCGTGTGTAGTTTCTGTGTATGTTAAGCTCGTGTTTTTTTAATGTTGCTCTGGTTTCTGTTTTGGTTTTCGTTGGTAAGCCGGTTTGGTGTATTCTTTTCTATATTGGTTTCAAATATCGCGCGAATTCGCGTTCGTCGGACTTATTTCCACGGTCAAACCGGAAGGCGCTCTCTGACGACGCGTTCGGGTTTAACGTGTAAATGAACGCCACAGCCGCGTATTCGTGCGACGATCATTTTTTATTAGGACGACACTTTATGCTTAAGTGTATAAGTACTTTGAATCTGAGGGCTTAGTGCGAGATTAACGTAAACGTTTGCTTATGTCGCACGCTTAATCATATACTGACATAACTCAAAAAAGACGTTTTTCGGGAAATCGCAAAAAATTTAGCAAACCTGACTTAACTCACAAAATGGCTTATAACTCAAAGAAAATAGCTTTATATAATGAAATAATGTATTGTAGGAATAGTTGATAAAGTGAGTATTAATGTTTAAATATAATTTTAAAGAAATTTAGATTTTTTGTTCTATAAATTTGTCGGTTAAAAAAATTGTTCCTCAAGATGCGTCAGTTTAATATAAAAGATAAAGTTACATTGATTTAATACTGGTGACACATTTTGAAATGATTCCGTGTTTTATTTAATATGTAACTAAAGAATACTTTTTATTAAGATATGGGTCCTAATACTATGAAGAAAAATTGTAATACTGGTGACATATTTTGAAATGAGTCCATATTTTATTAAAAAACGTGATGTTCATGATCTTAGTCCTTGACGCATGCTGATATCTGTCTGTCTCGTAAAAACGTTTGCCGAAACGTTTGTGTGTGAAAGAGACAGATATAGGTTTAACTCCGCCTTGAAACAAGATATCAAAAAAAAACCGAGATCGACCGAAAGAGGGCGTTAAAATAAACTTCTTGGTATACTTACTTAATTAAATTTTGACCGAAACACTAATCGGTCAGTATATTATTAAGCGTGCGATGTCAAATTGAATGGAAAAAAAAGGTTTTCCGTTATTGTCACCATCGGCGCACCGGCGCTTATTCAGTTTCTATATAAATTGACGTTTATGCTTACTCAATTGAGAACGTTAAAAACGCACTAAGCCCACAGTAGTATTTTATAGTTAATTGAAGCACCACACATACTTTAACTAATCAAGCACAAGACTTTTGAAACAATGAAGAACCGAACTTAAATATTCCGTGCATCGCGGCTGATCGCAGCCAAGCGCTTCTGTCGCGTGCGGCTGTCGCGCGCGGCTGATGTGACAAAAGTCAGAGTATGAAAATGTAGGGGCGTCTGTCGCAGACCTCGGAAACGGTGCCATACATTCTCATACTCTGACTATTGTCGCATGCGATTGATCGCGCGCGGCTGCGATCGGCAGCGATACACGGAATCGTACTTACGTTATTCGCTATATAAATTAATCACACCCACATATCTAAAAAATTGTACTCCTACATAGTATATGATATTTATTTTGCAAGTAGGTTAAACATAACACTTTTACACGTCAATATTTTTTGGTAATTTTAAGCTAGATGAGGCCGGTTTTTCCTAGCTGACTACCCTGAGAAGAAACACCGAAACAAACTCAGAGCTCACAGTCTCTTTTAAAGTCCATACAATCTGTACTGATCAAATCATATGAGAACCATGTAGGTTAATGTCTGAAGTGGCCTATTGAGGAAAGTGCCAAACAGATTTGAGTGGACTTGTCCAGACAGTGCAAGCATTTGTCAGTTATCGTGTAGCTCAAACTTAGAACTTTAAGGAGCTCAACGATTTGACGAACAATACCAAAGTAAAGACATTTGGGTAGGCCGCATAAATAACTCAAACTGCCACACTAACTGAAATGAAATCCTAATATGGCGGGCGGTCTACATAGTCCTCACTATGATTGTTCTCACAATAATTATCGTCACCCACACATATTTACGTTCATACCTTCAACCAAAAACATAAATATTTCATCAGGATCAGCAATCGCTGCCAAACGTGGTGTTAACCGCAGCATTGTGCTAAATACTTCGTTGTTGCGGTCACGCTGGCCCTCGTTCAACATCCGACATTTTAGTGGTACTTGCGGATATTGAAGGAGTGTTTCGAGTATTTTTGTACTGGAACATACTTCTGACGACATAACTGAAGCTCAGATTTAAGTAGTACTTCTGGATAGGCAATCTTTAAATCAAGAGTAAATGACAAAGTGACGTGCCATCAGTGACAAACCCGTATATTCCAAGTCAAGTCCTCTAGCTCGACTCCACCTCTTGATTAACCTTTTTTAACCGTTGTTTGTTCAGGCAATCGCACATCAGTGGTACTTATTTGACGCTGATAGTATCAATTTTGGTTGTATCGCTGACTGTACTATCAACACATTTGATGCGTCATGCACCTTTGACAGATATTTCCTGTTTCACTTTGTAAACTGGATGTTTTTAATATCTAGCAAGCCACTCTCATGGTATATTTTATTTATTTATTTAATTTACAATTTACGTTTAGACGCCAGCACATAAAGCTACCCAAAACTGTCAAATTTTCCCAATCAACCTTGAACCTAATGCTTCAGCAATAAAGTTAAAAATCTATTTTAAAAATTTTACATAATGTTGTACCTTGCTAAAAAGTATCAGATATAACATCATAAGTATTAGTACAGAGGTCCAAAAATAAAATCTACTGAATGCAATTGGAATAGAAATCGTTTAAATTGAGAAAATTAGATATTTTAAGTTATTTACGAGCAATATCTCAGATTATCAATCTTAAAATATACTTAATAAGCTTTCCTTGCTTTACCTGGCATGTAATCTCTTCACCACCTTTCGTTGACTAGTGCTTAATGTGTCCACCATCCCATTCCGCCGTTGTAACATTGTGTATGAAGATTAAATAAATAAATACTTCTTATTTTAGAGTTTATTTTAACACAAAATATTTATTGAACTTTTTCTAAACGATTTATCCTCATTTAGCTGTACCATATCATCGCCATTTTGGTGTACTATCCCCCTTTTTAATTTCACCACAACCCCAACCAATAAACGACATTTCCAAGGAAACTGTACGTCCAATTCAGTTAAAATTACACGCCACTTATATTGCCGATACATAGTGCAATCCTATATACATGCAAATTGCGGGCAGCTGCGTTCTACCGCATCTGAGCCGGTATTATGGCGCTCCCTAATACGAACGTGTTATACGGCCTTGTGGAGATTGACTGAAATGTATTTATTTTGTTTAGAAACCTGCCTTTGGTAGTAAAACAATCTAAAGGCAGGTTGCCTTGGGATTGTTTTGATCAAATGACTTTTTCCGCTCTGGGTGGAGCGGAAGGGCGTGTCAGACTCTTACTGACTAAAACCCATCCGTGTTCCTTCTAAAGCCCTTTGCTTTCCAGGGCCGCGGTGACTCTTTCGAACAAATTCCGCAACCCTGGCAGGAATTAAAATCTACCTAGCCCTTTCCCAATAATATTGAGCAGAGAGGAGATTTGAGCAGATTTAGATTCAGATTCAGATAACTTTATTTGCTCAAACATGTGTGTACATACAATTATAAGATAACAAATGCATGCAAGGTGTTATAGGTAGATGGAGTGGTGCTAACATGTTTACCATATTGTCATGGTGTGCAAATATTAATGGGCTTAAGTTTGAATTTACAGTAAAATAAACAACATTCATCAACCTTGACAATGCTGACATAAGCAAACAAATTAAATTAAATTGATTACTTAATAATTTTATTCAGCTTACGTAAAAATGTATTTATTTATTTATGTAGCAACTTAACAGTTCATTATTAATTGACATCAAATATGATTGTTCACCTCACTATCAATGAACAGCCCAATGCAGTTGCGTCAAAGTTACTAGCATCTGAGAAGCTGCTTAAACTGCACAGTGATAGCAATTAGCATAAGCCAATATCAGAGTTTCACGGCATTGATAAACTAGGTTAACTAGAAAATGGCAAAAAAAATATGTATACAAGTGCAGCTAAACACTGTAACAGTTCACATTAAATAAAAGTAACAAGTATATTAATTAAAAAAGGGATAACAAAATATTGTGAAATGTAGCGGAGATGAAAGAGTTGAGATGGATGTGTGGAGTATCGAGAATGGGTAAAGTGAAGAATGAGTTCATTAGAGGTAGCTTAAAAATGGCGCCAGTAACAGAAAAGTTAAAAGGGAACCGCTTATCTTGGTATGGTCGTATGAAGAGGAGGGATGAAATGCACGTAACTAAAAGAGTTATGAATATAAATGTGGATGGATGGACAGGGAGAGGGAGGCTAATGAAAAATGGATGGATGGTGTTAGAAGTGATATGAAAGAAGAGGGAGTTAGTGATAGAGTGACGGCTGACAGGACAGAATGGAAGAAAAAAACGTGTTGCGCCAACCCCAAGGAAAATGTAATAAGGGCAGGAAGATGATGAAAATATTGTGAAATCAAACATTGGGAATACATTTTTGCTCAGCGATTAGAACGTGCTTATTTGAGATATTAAAATATTTTTTATTTTATTGTTAATGAGTTACGACACAATTTGAGTCGTCGTCGATAGATGTCATGGTATTCTTCATTCGAAATTGCCATGACTATATTTTGATGGACATTGAACAGAATTTTCTATTTAGGTGTCGTCTTGCTCTAAATCGTTGCATGTATCTCTGGATTATTGCAAACTCTATATTATTATCAATCTACTTTGCCTTTTCGCAACATGCATAGCTGGAGTCAGCTTTCAGTGAAACTGGATGTATGAAAATGGACTTGTTTCTGAATACTTGAAACGACTGCCAAAGATCTGCAAATCACAGCCAGGACCAACAGCTTAACGTGAATGCTGAAACACGGAGGAATCTCGGTATGTTAAGAAAGGTTGTCAGCCATCCATGGACCAACCTCGACATGCGTGGCTTAACCTTGAAGATTAACCCTAGTTATATACTAATTATATTTGCGTAATTTGTTCGAAAGAGTCACCGCGGCCCTGGAACGCGAGGAAAACGGATGGGTTTTAGTCAGTAAGAGTCTGACACTCCCTTCCGCTCCGTTCAGAGCAGAAGGAGCCATTTTATGATTTCCCATCTTAAAAAAGGCTTATTCTGTAATTTGAATCTTTAGTCATTTTATGATGTCTACCTACTATAAAATAACAATCTTCTCCTTTACTAAAAGTCTATTAAAATATATAGTGCCTTTAAAAAAATAAGAAATAAAAATTATACATATTCATTTGCATAAAGAATAAAAGACATTAATTAGATCTTGCAAGACAATCGCCTTGAGAGACAAAGGGGATATTATGCAAGGAGTTTTGTCGAACCTCTGCCAGTTTGAGAAAGCACTTTGACTAGAATAAAAGAGTGTTTTATGGAGTAGAAAAGCTTGTGAGATATTATTAATTAAAAAAAACGGATTAATTAATTTACATGCCATTCAGTTCAAAAGTACCTAGTATTACAACCATGTTTATAACCCTGTATTTGTTTGTTTATATAAAGTGCCATTTTAGTCGTTTAAAACGGCAGCCCAATCATTGTACTCGTCATTATGAACAACTTTTACCACCAAGAATGAAATCGCGAAAAGAAAAATAAGCAGTTCAGTACATTTTGTCGAGTTATGTGCACAGGAATGTATGGGGTAGTTGATGTTTTTATCGCGATTTCAGTGTTAGTCCCATAGTAAAAGTTGTTCATAATGATGAGTACAATGACTGGGCTGCCATTGTCAAACGACTAAAATAGCACCTTGTATAATCCTTTTCCAGTTTATTTGCAGAATGTTCTGTCCCCTATCTTTATAGGTTTTGGCAAGTGTGGACCAATGTGGTCGATAGGGGTCAAGCTTGTCCCGTAATCTTTCGCCTGGATGTACCGCCAGGTTCTCGGACATTTTCTGACAGCCACACTGTGGTTGGTTGTGATAAAATGAAGGAACAAAGAATCCGGAAAAACAAAATGTTTGCTAGACTGACATTACATTGACACACAAAAAAATCGTACTTAATTAAACGCTACTTTTAGTAAAAATAAGTTCTTCTTTGTTACGGAAGTTATTGGTTGACTGATCCTTTAACAAGATTTAAAAATAGTTTAATTTGGTTGCAAATTATATCACTCTCTCTCCTCCCAAATTGGTTGTGTAAAGATTCTTCCCGTGTAGCAAATTGTAGATTTTTGTACTGTCTACTGTATACAATATCTTAACAACACGTAACTAAAACTAAACACGTACCATAAACAGTCTAGAAATAGAACCAGCAAAAGCCAAAATTTAGCGTCACTTAGCAAGTCCAATAAAATAGAAGCGTATGTACCAATTCGTAGTAATTTCGGTAACAGAATTGGGGTTGCTATCGCGTGGGGCTGCCATGCGGGCCGACCGATATTCCCAATGATATGGCTGGAGCCTAGTGCACGTTTGAACGGGCTAGTTGACTTGTAAGACGGTTAATATATTTTGATGTAAGAGTGAGGTCTGAAATCTGTGATTTGCATTTAAAATTCGTCCGTTATTGAAAGATTCCCTGTAATGGAGGAGCTAATTGCATTTTGCCAAAGTGTATCTCTATCTACGGGCAAACGTGATAGCCAACATCTGTCTATATTCTGCTGATACAGCATTTGTAAATTATAATATATTTTTTAAATTGTATTATAATTTGGCTAACCCAATTGGGGCCGTAGGCCAGAAGCTGTGGTAGAAAGACCTCCCCGGAACTTACCATGCGTTAGCCGCATTCAATTGGACGGAACCTGTTGCTAACATCATCCGAGCATTGGAAGGTAAGACACAGTAATTACCACAGTAAATACCGATTTGGTAGACTGCAATTAATATTTCAACTGAAAACGGCCGAATACTCACTGCTTTAGATGATTTTAGGTGACGGTGATCAGTTTGAATTGTCGTGGGTTAAGCTTTTAGCCAGCAGCAAAACTTAACCCAATTCTTTAATTGTACCGTTTCTACTTTTACTAATTTGTGCGTCGTAAAGTACAGCATGTTTCCTACCACTCGCCTCCCAACTAGCCCGTGCAAATGCAGCACGGCGCTGTAACAAAATGTTATCTAGCTGGAGCGGTCAAGCGTTCACAGCGGAATGAATTTCCACCAGCAGCTTAAGCTTAGCTGGTGCGAGCTGAATTTTTGCTATAAAAAAGCGCAGTTTGTGAACGTGTTGTAAAGCCTTATTGGGTTGGAATAGGAAATGTATGTCAATATTTATTTTTCTGACAATTTTTTTTTGTTCCTTCTGTCGTTAGGTTAGGTCGCTTGCTCCAATGATGCAAGAAGCCTTGTCTACTTTAATTAGACTCAATTTGTAGCAGTGAAAATACGGATACTATTCATAGTGTATTTATTGTAGCATCACTGGCCTCCCAACAAGTTCATCATGACAACTGAGTAAGGTGGATTGGAAGAAGTTTACAAAATTAAATTAGAATATGTGTTACATCTGTTTTAGCTATCAGTTGAAAACTTAAGTCAGTCATTCTAATGTATTATATGCCTATGTAGTATTTTGTTTAAGTTTATTGACACCCACTGACCCACTCTCCTCCCGACTAGCCCGTGTAAACGCAGCATGGCGCTGTAACAACATGTTATCTAGCCGGAGCGGTCAAGCGTTCACAGCGGAATGAATTTCCACCAGCAGCTTGAGCTTAGCTGGAGCGAGCTGAATTTTTGCAATGAAACAAGTACTATTTATGAACGTGTTGGATAAATTGTGGATTATGGAGACGTTAAGGAAACTTTTCGTGAAGTGCTGGATAAGTAAAATTTGATCTTCCATCTTCATATGATCAAATTCTTTAAACAGCTGAAATAAGGGGATCATAGGCTTAAGAAGAACCTCTTCTAGGCTAAAATGGAATTGGATGGCTGAGAAAGATGTATCTTAAATTCATTTTGCAAGTAAGTTGAACTCCAATGTCGTCGCGATTGTCATCAACCGGGAACAAATATCGACAAGGGCTGACACTAAGAAGTTCTATGCCGAAAAACCCAAAACTACTTTACTCGGCCCGCGAATCTAACCCAGAATCTAATGTTTATTAAAGAGCCAAGACGCAATCTTGCAGTTCATATCGTAATCGTGCTCTGTAAGGTGTCGGACGAAAATAGCACCATCCCATCACTTCCCGTGGGTATCGTAAGACTACGGGACCCACCAGAGAATGGACAGCTACATTCTCTGTACATTATAACAGCTACACTTTTTTTTTAAGGATGGGAAATCATCAAATGACTTTTTCCGCTCTGGGTGGAGCAGAAGGGCGTGTCAGACTCTTACTGACTAAAACCCAGCTTTGCGTTCTAGGGCCGCGGTGACTCTTTCGAACAAATTCCGCAACCCTGGCAGGCTCTGGCCCTAGCGGGCCCCGTCTTCTATGCTGACATCTCTTTGAGGTGCGCGTGAAACACAACGCGCCATCGACCCGGGCCTGGTGGTGATCGGACAGCGAGCCACCCAACGCTCGCCGTCCGCAGGCCCGCATAACAGCTACACTGCGATCGCCAACCCGCCATAAGCGTGGCGATTATGGTCTTTTTATATTCAGCAGTGGACGTCTTTCGGCTGATGTGATGATGATGATATGAAATGGACTGTAAAACTTTAAAAAATAAGTTTTTGCAATACAACACTGAGAATAATACCAATATTCTAAGTAAGTACTGAAAATTTTCCAGTAACCGATAAAATATCGATGAGGAAAAGTTGCCAAGTTTTAAGAAAAACTATTCAGAAAACACTTCTGTTTTTCGAGCCAAGTAGTTGGCTTACTCAAGATACTTTCAATTTCAATTTGTTTTTACGGCTAATTTATTTTCAACTCGAACTTGGCTTTCTTTCAGAAATAGTTTTGATTTAGAGGTTTTAAAGTTATAAAACTAAGGAATTAAATCGATACTTAACTGGAAAATGTGGGCTCAAGTTAAGTTTACTCAGAAGTGGGTATTAATTCTGATTGTAGAGATATTAAAAGAAGCAGTTTTTCTCAACGTAATGATAATAACTACTAGGTACTTCTTTACTTGGCAATTCTTCCATCACTGAAAAGTGAGTGACAGATAACGCACAGCTAAAACTGCTGGTCGTAGAAAGTTGAAATTTGGCATGTATGTTCCTTGGGGAGTGTAGGATAACACTAAGATAGGATTATCCGAAATTATTTCGGGAGCGGGTAAAAACGGGATTTGCGCGTACGAAGTCGCGGGCAAAAGCTATAATTAACTAATTATATTGTAATATGAGTATTAAGTACTGAATTAACTCATTTAGTCCCTAGTCTTTCGAAATGCAGTCGCATTATTATGAGTTTTTCAACGATGTCTGTTTGGATTCACAATTCATTAAAGTAAATAATTAAAACGAAAATACTCGGAAAATATTCTAAAAACGAGTTTACAATCTAAAATAACAAATGTTAAGCTTAAAATTCGCCGTAATAAGATAAACTTTACAAAGCCTTGCAAAAATATTTGGACGCAGAAATATTCCGAGTAAAGGAATTAACAAAAAACCCGCTCAGTAGTTTGTAGGCGACCGAATCTAGTATTCAGTGCAATATAAAAGAGTCTTTTGTGCACCGAAAAAGTGGGTCATCCTATTCCTCCAGTACACTGGCGTGCATGGAAAAGTGGATCGGTATTAAAATATTTTTGAATGAGATTAGTTTTCCATTTGTATGCGCAAGCTTGTGTGGTAATAAAAGATTGAATTCAAGTACGCTATTGGTTATTTACAATAAAATGGAATTTATGATTTTGTTCGGACATATTCTTACGGATTCTACTTGAAATAAGAAAAAAGATGTATTGTCAGGGAACTGTCATGCATGCAAAATTATAAACTTAATATTATGTTACTAAAGTTAAATATTATAATCTGGATGACCGGTTTTTTTTTTGGTAAACGTTTTCTAAAAATGGAACCTAGCTAGATCGATTTATCGCTCCCGAAACCCCTTGTATACTCAATTTTATGAAGATCATTGAAACCGTTTCCGAGATTCAGATTATATATATATATATATTTACATATATACAAGAATTGCTCGTTTGAAGGTATTAGATAAATAACATGTCAATGGCAACAAAATAATGGATAAAAAAGAAATATCAGAAACTGGGCAGATGCCCGTCGTACACGCCACACAGGTGTGGCAACAAGGCTCAGCATGAAGCTGTGCAACTACTTCAGTTACTTGAAACGTTGGAACAAGCTAAACTATGATATTTTTTGGAAATTTTGTGGTGAGAATAAACTATCCAGCTTGCAGAACTGCGTGATCTAAGCATCATCCTTTTTATAAGATGATTTTTGCGTTAAACAAGCAAAACAGCAGTAATTAGAACAATACCATAATGTAGTTCATTTCAGTGTATTTTTTTAAACTGTTCATATTTCAAATAATTCTAGATACTGAGTAAAGTTTAAAGAACAGACTTAATATAACTTTATTCTTTCTAAAATACTTCAGCCTATTTTATACTCATCTTTATTTGGACTCGGTGCAACACGTGTCTTCAGCTTCCAAACATCAGTTTTGTGTTTATCTCAATAGTTCCTTCCTTTGTCGCCATATTTTTAAACAATCTATATTTATATATCTAAGGGCAAATGTTTCAATCGTCAGATAAGTTACATGTGAAGAATCAATATTACCGTCCGACATAATTTCTTTACAAGAGCTGTCAAATCGACATTTGAATTTCTCAGTTAAAAGCTACGCGTAGGATATAATAACAGCTGTGCAACTATTCCTGTCCTACACTGTGTGTCAACCATGTTGACCATCCGTTTGGTGTTGTACAGTTTCCAATTAGTCGCGCGGCTTTGTGTCCTGCCCGATTGTCACCTTACCACTACATTCATGAATGGTCTAACCCTGTTTGGTTCCTGGTATGTAGACGTTTGGTTGCAGTGGGCGGAAAATTGCGTGGGCAATCGAATGTGTAGAAAGGTTCAAGGGCTTTAAGTTGAAAAGAAAGTAACATTTTGGTGGAAATTCTACACTGATTAAGCGAACAGCCAAAATGTAGATAAGTGTTACCCGAAGACTCACCGCGGCCCTGGGACGCAAAGGGCTTTAGAAGGAACACGGATGGGTTTTAGTCAGTAAGAGTCTGACACGCTCTTCCACTCCACCCAGAGCGGAAGAAGTCATTTGATGATTTCACATCCTTAAAAAAAAAAAAGTGTTACCCGAAAACATTCAAAGCAAGAGTGAATAGCCCCCTTCGGCCCTTCAAGACTTGATCGTTACTTTGAAGACCTCATCCATGACTTACTGAAAGGTGAGATCGATTTCTAGAGCAGGTTCATTATGGATTGGTGATGAAGTATGAAAAGTGCTTAAATATGTGTTTTAACGGCCGGTCTCAGTAACGTATCTACCTTTAACCAACTGTCAAATTAGCTGCCAACAGTAGCTTTTTTTTTTATTTGAGATGAGTTTGCTCTTGACTCTAGTCTAGGTCATAGATGACAGAGACAAAGTCGACGATGGAGCGAGCTTACCCAGAAGAAGCCTGTTCACTCTAATTTTGAAGAGATTAGGGTTGTATGCGTTCGGAAACACAGACGCAGGCATAGAGTTCCACTCCTTTGCTGTGCGCATTATAAAAGACGTTTGGAAACGTTTAGTGCGAATTGTAGTAGTAGCTGAAACGTCATGTTTGCCTTTCAAACATGATATTTCAGCTACTAGCTAATTTAACAGTCGGTTAAAGGTAGATACGTTATTGAAACCAGCCTTAAGACAGTGTTTTCATTTCTGATATACATCTTCTGTTCGTTTAGCTAGGTTAAAATTTAAGTAAAACATGAATCTTCGCAAATTAACACATTTCGGTCCCCGGTTGCCATATGTCACATGTTTTGGGGTGCACTAAAAAAGCTTCAACAATTCAACCTATGAAGTTATCGACTGCTTAACCGGGCTTGCCTGTGGTGGCCTTAATATAATATTAAAGGCTCCAGCCAGCATTTATAAAAAACTTACAAACTAAGTGACTACACGCTAAGGGCACCCTGTGGGGTACGGGCCTCGGCTTAGGGTGTCGCTAGGGGGAGGACAGCTAAGGACGGGCTGGATCGAACTAGAAATTTTCATCTCCATCATTATATATACACACATATGTTGATGTACCTATTCCGGATATAACACTATAATAGTTACTACGTTAAGCCATAAACCCAGATAACGTGTACTTGCACTGTGATTACAGCAATGCATAGATGATGACGTCACGCTGGCATCGTCTAAGGACGCCATTGTAATCTACATACATTACACACGCTTTATGGTACAACGTGGAGAAGGGATTGTTATTAGAAACTGAAATCTTGGTGGATTTAGGGTTGATTATTATGGACGAAGACTGTAAGATGATTTGTATGAATAATATTTATTATTTCTTTTGTCTTATTATATACATAATTAAGTGCGTACTAAGTGGGTATGTACGACTATTTGGACTAGGAAATTAAGATCGTATTTTCTTGTATCCAATTAATTAATTGAAAATGCAACCAGATATTATAAGCTTAGCCGAATTAATGCAGCAAATAATAGTACATACTAATGTACTATTATTTGCAATTACTAAATTGTTTTCTATATTTAGACTTTTATCTAAGTAATTAAAATTATGAATTGACAGATTTCGTATAGAAAACGACTGACAATAAAACAATCGCCATCGGTGGAAAGAAACAGAAAGATTTTTTTCTAAAAACGATTTATTCTGCCAGAAAATGCTCACAAATTGTGAACTAAACACTGATCTTAAAGTACAATAAAAATAAATATTAAACTATAGAACAACCAAAATACATCAATGACAAGAGACCGGACGGCATGTCGTTATTTCCATGGAAGATGGGTAGGCCATTAGTGTGGGACGCTACTTGTGTCGATACTCTTGCGCCATCCCATCTTCCTAGCTCTTCGTGCTGTGCTGGCGCTGCCGCTGCGGCTGCAGAGAACCTCAAGCGGCGGAAATATAATAAACTTGTTGGTAGTTATATTTTCGAGCCGTTTGGGGTTGAAACTCTCGGGTCTTGGGGTCCGAGTGCACATAACTTATTTAAAGATCTCTCAAGGCGCTTAGTTGACACTTCACGTGACCCAAGGGCTGGCTTTTACCTTGGTCAAAGAATAAGCATTGCCATACAACGTGGCAATGCCGCCAGTCTTTTGGGTACACTTCCAGTCGACAGCGATGCGGATGAATTTTTTGACGCCATATTTTAGGGTTTATTTAGTTAGGAGATTTTATTTTTATTTCTAGTGTATATAGTTAGTTAAGCTTTTATAATTGGTTTAGTAGCTGGTTTTTAAATACATCATAGTTTTACCAGTGGTATAACGTCTGACATTGACTGACAGTGACAGCTGACAACAATACCTGATTCTCATTATATTCACAATGAATTTGGTAACCATGTACTCCAATATCCAAATATGTTATGTGAAACGCTCCGACAGTAAAAGGCTACCCATTCCGAATTTTTAATTTAAAATATAAACAAGAATACATACATTTTGTAGACTATCCAATCTCGCAACCGAGCAATGTCATCAAAACCCAAAATATTTGAACTTGCTCCAAAATTCAAACGAACAAATTGAATTCTCCCCAAAAATCGGTAGGCAGAAAAAATGGCAACACACTTCCCAGCGTACACACGAATGAAATATTAATGTTGCCATCAATTCACCGAGTTTCACCTCGGATGAGTTAAAAATTTAAAAACCAATGCTATTTGGCTTGCGGCCAAACGAGAAACGTTGAGGGTTGCAAGAATTTAATGTGATAGTGAATAGTTGGGAAAATGCTTGCTTCGGTCATTTTGTTATCTTTGTAATTAGGGGTTTAGAAGCACTTGTGGGTCATTAAGTTTGGAACCTAAGAAATGTGTAGTTTGTGCTAAAGCTTTGAATGGGGTATCTAATATGGCTGCGGGAGGGAATTTTAGTGAATTTCTGCTTATGAACTCATTTGCTTTTTTCTGCAAGCTTATCAGCAGTTTTTAAGGTTTCGTACCCCCTACGGCCAAATGAAAAAAACACATGACTCGTGTGTCTATCTGTCTAGCAGTCTGACACTGATTCAGTTCCGTACACATAGGAACTTAAAATTAAAAATTTAATTATAATATATATGTACATCTATTTAATAATAAAATATCGAATATTAAAAAATATATGTTATGTTTTATTACATTGATTGACGCATTCATTTTGTTTTGCATTTTCAATCCTCAAGATGTTCATAGCTGGACAAAACAAACCTTCCTGTCCTCAACCATTAAATTCCCACAATCTTCACCAGATTTTTGGTCTACCTTATGACTGAAATCTCTTTATAAACGAAGGAACTCTATTTTTGAAGTCGCGGTATGTACTCCTTGTAATTAAAACTCATTAAAAAACCCAAACATAAGGATCGAATTAAGGACCTTCCACAACAACCTTGCAACGCCACCCGTGCCATTAGGCCAATAAGCAGTAATGTATGAAAATATAAATATTTATAACATACTCCAAAAATTCCCGGATGAAAGCTGACTTAATGTGACGTCATTACATTTTAAAATACACCACTTAATGTTATACTCATACTGTAATATGCAAAAACATCTCTTCAAAATAAATTGTAATTTGTCTGTAATATGTATGTATTTAGAAATATATAAGTATGTTTATCAGTTGTCTGGTTGCCATAGCACAGGCTCTGCCTAGTTTGGGATCAGATGACCGTGTGTGAGTTGTCCCAAGATATTATATTATATATTATATTATAAATGAGAAAATTTATGACTCTAATTCCCAACTTATAATTTATACATATTTTAATCCACTAATCGACTTCTACTAACTGTGATATTTCATGTAAAAATCATTGATTCAATCATAATAATTGTGTGTACCTAAAATATTTGCACGCCATGAGAAATGGCAGACATGTCGTGAGCCACTCCTATTTAAGATCTTGCATGCATGTTTTATTTTAATTCTGTTTTGTATACACATGTTTGACCAAATAAAAAATATTTATCTCTTTCTTTCTATTATTTTAATTGTGAAAGTTTGTGTATGGATGTGTGTTTGTTACTCTTTCACGTCAGAACGGCTGAACGGATCTTGATGAAATTTAGCACAGAGGTAGATTATAGTCTGGAATGGCACATAGGCTATATTCATCCTGGGTGTACATTCCCTAAGGATAATTATCGAGTATCACACGGGCAAAGTCGCTGGCAGAATCTAATTACTCATATATCGACTAAACGGATCTGAATACAATTTACATATTTTACAGATTCCTACTTATATTAAAAAATGCAAAAGTAGCTCTCACTGTCAGTCTGTTTGTTTGTTACCTTTTCACGTCTTAACGACTCAAAAGACATGTCCTGTTATAGCGGTTACGTACTGCATCCGATCCGAATCCTTGAAAATACGGATGTGAAAAACTCGGACCGCATTCGGATATTGCTTTTCACTCTACATCCGATTCGAATTCGTAAAGATACGGATCTAGTGCGTAAACTACCATTCAAATAGTTCTATTATACTTCAGAATGTAGTTTCACGGATTCGGATCAGGTGCAGAGCGTAACCGCTCTTAGCGAAGTTGTCCGGTTAGGACTTATGATCTCGAGAATTATGTTCCTAGGGATAATTTTCGACATTCACGTGGATAAAAATTAAAATGTACAAAACTTTTATTAGGGTATGTGAACAACATTCCATGAAAACGAGTGAAACCACAGTCAACTGCTTGCCCGAAAATATTTTTTTGGTACCAACGTTTTTCCTCAATTTCAGTGTCGGCTCCCGTGTTTTGTAAAAATCCGTTTTACATGAACGTTGATAGTAAATTCATGGACGAGTTAGAATGCAGACACACTATTTTATGGTGGTATAAATTGTAACCGACTTGTATTTATCTGCAGGAGGTGTATTCATCAGTACGGGTCTTTGTTGGACATTCAAAATAGCAA
Source organism: Mamestra configurata (assembly GCA_002192655.3). Classification (NCBI taxonomy): domain Eukaryota; kingdom Metazoa; phylum Arthropoda; class Insecta; order Lepidoptera; family Noctuidae; genus Mamestra; species Mamestra configurata. Next base: position 262,518 of record NDFZ01005373.1, read on the forward strand.
AATCTTGAATTTTGACAATCTTCAGATATGACTCTGTCTGTTGTTGATGGCATCATGGAGTGTGTAGGTAACATACAGCAAATAGTTAAGTTCTATGATTTAATTTATTTGTTTAAACTTCATGTACCGACAACAAGGCATTCTCTACCAGTCAACTTTTGGGTTAAAAAGACTACACTCTGGTAGGTGTACTACAAATAAATCAATTATAAATATAATTTGGTTTCGGAATAATATTCCAAATAATATAAAATTTATATACTAAAATAGGTAGGTATAGTTTTTCATAAAGCCTATTTCAATCGAAACAACTTCCCCGCGGCACGTTTAGCCCCGCTCTCCCCTTACACCGGTCATCTCATACGTTTGAGAATAGAGACTATGTATGCAATTTTTTTATTTGCTAAATGACTACTTATTAGCTCTAGTAAACCATTGCGAAATAACTTTATTAAATACCTTCATCAGCGAAGAAGTTATAAAATATTCCATATTATTGTAAATGCGCGATTTTGAAGGCATTTATATATTAAGGAGTAGTAGTAAGGCAAGTATTATATTTTTTCTCAAAAATCATTACAAACAGACAATCTTATTTTGGATTTTATAGCAGTCACGTTAGAGCTGTAGATACGAGTATATCATGATGAATTCAAGTGGAAGGGCAATAGCGTGTACTGGCCGATTAGCTAACCAAGTGTGTTGATTAGGATAATTGCGGTGATAGTAGTGCTTTTAATCAGATTTACTTCTTCATATTCCTTCTCACCGCACCGGGTTTTTGTCTAATTCCTACGCTATTTCTACAATTAAACTCTGGAATATGCTACCCCTTGACATCAAGAAGGCGGAGTCAAAATTTTCCTTTAAGCGTAAAATCCGAAAACACTACTTAAAAGCTTGTCATTCTTAGTCGTTCTTCGTCATGATTACTATGACTTCTCTTAATCGGTATGATTATTATATATCATATTTATTAGTTTATTATTTTAGCATATCTATGTACTTTATTAGTATTATATATATTATCTGTATATTCTTTCCGAAATGTTAAAATTCAATCTTATTTTTATTTATTGTACACCTACCACAGTATATTCTTTATGACCCAAAGGTTGACTGGTAGAGAATGCCTTGATGCATTAAGTCCGTCCAGGCGTCCATGTACCACTATTGTACATAGAGTTTAAATAAATAAATAAATATTATTGAGGTGTAGGTAATATGTATGTACTTTGTAAGTCAGATCGATGTTATAAAATCAATTGCATTAGCAAAAGATAAAAGTAATAGATGATAACCGATCGGCCGGTCGTTTCATTAGTACTAGTATATATGTGGGTAGGTATGTCGTTTTGTAGCAATTAAATATTTTTTTCTTTCTTTCTACTTCTTTTCTTTCTTTCCTACAATATTGAGCTGCATATTAATAGTTGATGAAAAGTCAAGATGATTCTCATTGTCTACATTCTGACGCTCTACTCTTAACAATTTGTGTAGGATTTTTGCCGAGATCATCACGTCGTTGGTACTGAAGGTGGATGTCATTACCGGTTCTAGCATGATGATTTGGACTCAACCCTAACAGATTGATCGAATTCAGGAGATAAAGTCTGCTGGATGAAAGTTTTTAAACACACGACATAGGTGAAAATCTGGTAATAATGCTCTGAAAAAAAAAAACCGACCAGTACTTACAGGGATTAGCTTTAATAACCAATAAATATTGTCTCTGTCATCTATGACCTAGACTAGAGTCAAGAGCAAACCCATCTCAAAAAAAAAAAAAAACTTTTCTTTAATTAACCTTTTTCCACCAAATAACCAAAACTCCAAGACTCGTTCCATACTCACTAAAAACCTCTCCAATAAACCATCCCATACATTTCACTCTAGCACAACATACACTCACAAAACCACGTTAGAAAACTATATGTAATCAGCGCACTGATTACATCGCTCCCCGCGGAGGAACCGAGCTGGCTTCAATGAATTCTAAATGCTGTACACCGATTAACTCGCTACATTCATCACTGAAGAATTGTGTTGTTTTAGTGTGGTTCTTTGGGTGTTTATTTGGGGCCTCTAGGGCTAAAACGAACGAGATTAATAAATTGGAAAAGGATTTCAAGACCACAAAATATCATCAGCATCCTGACTTTGCCCACTGCTAAGCATATACCTCTCTTTTCTTGTGACAATCACCACAGCTGCCATTCTCATCCAGGTTCTACTCAAGATGACATCAATTTCATCTGCTCATCACGCAAAGTCAAAGTCAAAACGTTTATTTCAAATAGGCCATTAAACGTCCCTTTTGAACGTCATCATTTACAGTTCAGTAAAATAATAGTATTAAATTAATAAAGTGACTCTACTGTCCATTCGGAAAGGTAGATTCTTATATAGAATCTTATAGAGAAGAACGGACAAGAAACTCCATAGTTACTCTTTTCAAATAATTTGGTATACAAATGAGGACGATGCACCCAGAGTATGCTACTTATAGGAACAAAGTATTACCAGCAGAGGTAAACTTATCCGTTTTCTAAATAAATTTAGGTAAATGGTACTCACATATTTACAAATGCCACCAGCCACCCAACATTGGAGAAATAATAATCTGCTATTGGACCTTCATCATCAGAATCAGAATCAAACACAGACTCTGGCAGGGAATTCCACTCCTTATCTGTCGCTACGAATAATTAAACTATTCCTAGAACGTTTTGTGCGTCGTACATCCCATCCATAATGGGATTTCTACCATGTACCGGTGGTGAATTGCTATACGTATCATAGTCCGTTGATGGAACGGGTTTGGCAGAATTAAATTGGCACGAGATTGTAACGTAATAATGTCATGTCAATTTAATTCTGCCAAACCGAAACTTCACGTGACATTTTGGTAACACATGTGAACCCCATACTATATACCGCTTTGTGGAAGTAATAGCTGTTAAGGTGTTATTTACGTTATTTTATATTAAAAATAAAATACTTTGATTGATATTTCAATTAATCTTTATCGATGAATAGAAAATCATCGCTGGGATGACATCACCCTGACTCACTGGGGCACCGCAGACAGTTCCGACTCACCGTGAACTCTGCGACTTCTGGTTCCGACTCCCTGGAACCAACCTTCCACTGACCTGGTAAGCATCTCAAAGATGTATGGACGACTCATCCACTATCGACCTCTGGTCTCCGGAGTGATGTAGCGGCATCATTGCTGTCACACGAAAAACTAAGAAGCGAAATTTGTATGGCAACATATAGAACCGTAACGCCATCTATCCTGCCAGCGATGAACTAACAACGAAATCCTGTATTGCACAAGCAAAGTTCTTCGTTTGATTTAAACATGTACAACAGTCCGAATATCAAGTATCGGGCAGTTGCCCACCAGACGCAACAACCGTCTGGTCGGAGGATCCTCCCAGTACAGTGGAGGTGTGCGGGACTTTACTCTCTGTTCTACATACTGCTATAAGTGAAAAAAAAAACATTTGTACTGAGTTGCCACTTATAATTTTGAAGGAAAATAAATATCTATTTTTAAAACACATTTCATAAAAAGCGTATGATCGAACAGACACAACTAGTACTTTAAATCTACAGTCAGAATACATGACTGAAAACGATTTCAAAGAGTATGAATCCGCTTGTAGCTCAAAGTGAATCATTAATTTCCTTTTAGACCTTTTAACTGAATACGTTTATATGAGTAAATGGCCACTTTCGACCCTTTTAAGTAGTAAATATGAAATATTGACGTTAAAATAAACATTTAGTCACTAAAAGGGCACTGGAAAGAGCTGCTCGTGTAGTTTCTTTGCGTGATCAAATCAGAAATGAAGATGTTCGCATGAAAAACAAGGTAACCGACATAGCCCGAAGAATGTGGAATACTTCTGTAGCAGTTAGCATGTCATATTGCTCGCAAAAAAGATGACTGATGGGGCTAAAAGATTCTGGATCATTCATTGCGGTCGATGGACAGGTGCTCCAATGAACCAGAGGGGTCCTAATAAGGTGGCAACTACAGCCAGAATTTTTAGAAGGTCCCTAGTCAATCCTCTTTTTCTTCTCCTTTGTGTCGATTGCACGAGAGTTTAAAATTGTTTGCCTAAAATTTCGGGACTTCCACGGGTTCGTAGCGGAGAGGACCAGATTTGTGAACACGCCGTTCGTTATTTGTGTTCCAATGTGTTCTTGTACCTCGTCATGGAGGAGAACTTTTGGTCCGTTTCGTTCCGTCTCTTCCGCGGACAAGTGACACTTTTATTTTTATTATTATTTATTAAACAGGTAGGTAAACTATTTGTTTTTTTTACAATTTTACTCGCGAAACTAATTAATTTGATGGCGAGAAGCTAGAACGCACTATAAAATAGTGCTAAGTGATGTTGAGTGTCAAGCTCCAGGTGTGCTGCTGGTGGTCTTGGCTATTGAGTAAAACTACTTCGATGCTTGAAAAGACTGTATTGGTATAGGTAGATGCTGGTTATAAAGATGACCGATATGTGCGCACGTCAAAGGCGTCGGCGAGTGAGTGGCTGCCGCGGCGGTCCGACGACGTTGACCGCGGTGGGGCGCACAAGGCCAAGTCGCCGAGTGTTGTCCGATGTGTCCGACGTCAGGAACAGTGAATTTTTACTAACATGGGGTTAAGTAGGTACCTATCTATTTACTTACACAAACCATATCATGATAATATATATGTTAGTCTATAAGCTATATGTCTTTAGACCAAAATAGCCTGAAATAAAGAGGTTATTATTATTATTAAATAATAACAGCCGCATGGGTCGATCTTTAAGGGTAAGCAACGCTTGCCGAGGTTGGTCTGTGGATGGTTGACCATCTTAACATACCGAGACTCCTCCGTGCCTCGGAAAGCACGTTAAGCCGTTGGTCCCGGCTGTCATTTGTAGATCTTTGGCAGTCGTTACGGATAGTCAGAAGCCAGATAATCTGACACCAGTCTTGCCAAGAAGTACCGTGTTACCCAGTTAATGGGTTGTGGAGGTCTGGTAGGCAGCCGCTCAACGTAAAATACTGATATTCAGCTGAATCCGGTTTGACTGGAAGCCAACCCCAATATAATTGGGAAAAGGCTAGGCAGATGATGATTATTATTAAAGCCCACTCGCTCTTATGGAGTGAAGGATTTAGTCCCAATCGTGGGAAAATTGTACGCTGATAATGCTTTACGTTAACTGAAAACCATTCTAGAGATAGAATTGCCTGACATTCATTGACAATGAAACATATTAAATTATTCCACGTTACCTATGTCTATACCCCGTGCAAATAGATGCTACTAGACTGCATACAGTGTGACTTCTAAATACATTACCTCAAAGTTCAAATTGCTATGCATCACACGCATTCGTGAAGTGAATGTATGCGAGATGCTGAGACTACCAAAGTAGTTAGAAGTTCATCAACTTGTATTGAAGACGTTCCTATTTGAGACTACCAAGTCATTTGCGTTCAATAGGTACACTCCGAACGTATGAGGATCAAGAAGAAAGTGTGTGGCGGAGAAGCTTCGCAATTACAATTAAAAACAAGGTCATTGTTTATCCGTGTGTAAAGTTTCAACAATTTTTTTTCTATGGCTTAGACGTCATACTCAATACTTTATTTGCATTCCACAATGTAGGTATATATAGTATAGGTGTAAATTTAAAAAACAAATTGTGATCATAATGGACCCTGTCGGGCACAGCAAAAGACAAATATATGTGATATATAAGTATAGACTATAATAACGCCTCATTTCGTAGCAGACATAGTTAATCCGTTCTTCAGTTATGTTTTAGTTCTTTTACATAACGACAAGCTTGTTGCCAGTAATCGGGAACAAATCAAGACCGTGGGTTGCTGTTGTGAAATTCTTAATGGAAGATAGCTAGCTCCTAGGGGCCTGAGTGAATAGGTTTTTTCTAGGCCAGCATTCTCCATCGTAAACCACATCATCACTTACAATGAGGTAAGATAGTGGTAAAACGCAAACCTATCAATAATAAAAAAAAAAAGCCCGTCAGGTGCGAGTCGAACTCATGCGCCGAGGGTTCTGTACCTACCCATTGTACCGCCATAATAAAATTGGTATAATTTTTATTGGTGGCATGCGTAAACTATTTATGTATGTATGGGGACACCCTTTAATTTTCAACTTTATTATTTTTTGGAATGTTTCTTTTATTTGTGCAAGACCTTTACGCCAAATTTCGAGATTACAGGTCAACCGGAACTATCATATAGGTTTTCGACCCAAAACCTATAGGGTACTACCGGTTGACCTAGAATTGTCAATTTTGGTTAAAAGCAGTCTTACAGCACAAGTAAAGAGAATATTCCGAAAAATAAAAAATAAATGAAATTTAAGGTAAATTTTGGTACTGACAAGTTTTCGTGAAAATCTAAATTTGCCCATATCTCTTTATCGTGTTGAATCAGGACCTTAATTTTATACACCTAATAGGGACTATAGACCTCAACTTGCTTGGGCACGCCACAATTGCGGCGATAAGACCCCTCTTTGAGGAGTGGCTGGAGAGGCGCTACGGCGTCCTCACCTTCCGCCTGACGCAGGTACTAACCGGACACGGCTGTTTCGGGAGGTACCTGTTTCGGATTAAGCGGGAGGACACGCCCAGGTGTCAGCACTGTGAGGATCGCCCGGAGGACACGGTGGAGCATACGGTGGAGGTCTGCCCTGCTTGGGCTGAGCACCGCCGTGTCCTCGTCGAGGCGATCGGCGGCGGCAACCTCTCGCGTCCGGCCCTGGTTGAATCCATGGTCCGGAGCGAGGAGGCTTGGGAAGCGGTCACCTCCTTCTGCGAAGCAGTAATGCTAGCGAAGGAGGAGGCGGGCCGCGCGAGGGAAAGGCAAGGCCTTCGCCCCAACCGCCGCAACAGGAGAAGACGCCCCGGGCGTCGGGAGTCGCAGGGCGATCCCCGGCCACCGTAGGCGCGGGCCTGCGGACGGCGAGCGTTGGGTGGCTCGCTGTCCGATCACCACCAGGCCCGGGTCGATGGCGCGTTGTGTTTCACGCGCGCCTCAAAGAGATGTCAGCATAGAAGACGGGGCCCGCTAGGGCCAGAGCCTGCCAGGGTTGCGGAATTTGTTCGAAAGAGTCACCGCGGCCCTGGAACGCAAAGGGCTTTAGAAGGAACACGGATGGGTTTTAGTCAGTAAGAGTCTGACACGCCCTTCCGCTCCACCCAGAGCGGAAGAAGTCATTTGATGATTTCCCATCCTTAAAAAAAAAAAAAAGACTCAACTCAACAGACAACGGAACGGGTGGACCTAGCAGGTCCACCCGTTCCGAAGAAAATCAGTGGTGACATACGGACAGACGGACAAGAGAGTGATCTTATAAGGGTTTCTTTTTTTACCTTTTGAAATACGGAAAACAATTCAACGACTCTGCCTGCCAGGGTAAGGGAATTATTCGAAACAGTTACCGCGGCACTGAACACAATGGGCATCTGAAGGAATAGGGTGGGTTTAAGTCAGTAGGTAAGAGTCTGACAATCCCTCTTCTCCGCCCAGAGCAAGAGAAATCAGTTGATGCCATCAATTAAAGTTATTTTAAACTTTGTAGTATTTTTATTTGGAAGTCGGTTAATTTTGTTTATTAATATTCCACGTTTTTAGCAGGTACTTTATAATTTTTCATAATTCGTAAACACTTCTGGAAAGACACAGGAAAGCAAAATACGCAATTTCATTTACTTGGATGACAAATTTTTTTAGCTATTTTCTTTTAAAAACCAAACTACTGAACCGAGTTTGAATAATTTTTTATTGGACCAATCGGAAAGTATGAAAAGTTTCATGCTTTTCTTACTTTCAAGTAGGATTTAGTAGGATGTTTGTGCAAATAAATAATTGATTGATTGATTGATTTCATATCAAAAAAGAATATTTCAATTTGGTTCATAAATGACGGAGTTATGAGGTAACAAACATAAAAATACAACCGAATTGAGAACCTCCCCCTTTTTTGAAGTCGGTTAAAAAGGAGATGAACTATATCCACTACTCGAGTTGTTCTTCGTGGCAATCTATTACAAATGCAGGGATACAACAAAAAAGTCAAAACATCCATTTTAACTCATAAAACATTCAATTTTGTATGCAAACCTCGTCGGCAATAAAACTTTTCAACAATTTCACCTTTTCCCTAAAAAATCTTGTCATCAAATCATAATTTTCAATAGTCCCAACATTCCAATACCAAACGTTTCAAATCACACGCAATTTTCGCCTTTATTTCACAACATATAGACATCACAATCCTTCAAAATTTTGGCACAAAAGCACGTGAAAGTGCGTAGAATTTCAATTTACAGCATTAAGAATCTTAGTGCTATAGAAATTGGGCTTAGTTCAGTACTAAGCTTCATTGGAACTGAACGTTTTTGGTGAAGTAAGGACGCAATCTGCTCAGGTGCTTGAAATGGTTATTTTTGAGGAAACAGCTCTTGTATTAAAATGAAAATGTGCTTAGTTTTAGTTGAATGTTCCAAGTTTCTGTTGGTAGTTTTGGGACATGTAGAAAACGTGTGCTTGGATGAAATTAAAACAATAAATAGGATTAAGAAAACAAAGCCCCGTGTTCTTGAAAAGTACTTTAAATTATGGAGAGTTTTTAGGTTTATTCCAGACTTTTGTAACTTTTCAAAAACAGGCAATTTTTTTACCTCATTATCCTTCATAACAGTGGGAGGTGGAGTTATGGTAACATTTATTTTCCCTAACATAATGTGAAAGGAAAACACCTGTTTCACCGTGTAACCTCCAGCAAGGACATGAAAATGACGATGATAATTTATGTAATCAACCTGCAATTTTACAAATCTGTAAATCGTACTGGTTCAATACTCAAAAGCAAGGACTTTGAATATAAAAACACTCTTTATAAACTTTGAAGATCAGCTTTATTACTATAGTTGCAGCGGTACAGTAACATAATTTGATTTAGCGATACAACGCAAGTGACTCGCACCGATGTCGAAGCACGAATGGCCGGGCATTTTTTTTTTGTGAGTGGCTCGCAGTTCAACCTATGAGGTTGTCGACTGCTTAACCGGGCTTGCCTGTGGTGGCCTTAATATAATATTAAAGCCTCTAGCCAGGGCTTACAAAAAACTTACAAACTAAGCGACTACACGCTATTTGGCCGGGCATGGCGAACATACCACTTGAAATGCCCGCCGACTTTTTTTTATCCCCACCATTTTACTTGCTTATGATTGGCGACGATAACTGTCAAAGTTTCGACCAATCACATGAAGTCAATACAACTACTTTTAATCATACAAGTTCATAGAAATGATTGTAATTAGTCAAAATAAGCATAAATAATTTTATAGGCATAATTTAAATAATAACAAATCCATGCAAGCTCTTCCATTTCAGAAAAATCAAGAAAAAAAAACGAAATCCATTTCCACACTCCGAAACCCTTTTATCTGAATCCGAACAGATCTACCCGTGAAATATCGGCATCGTGCGCCGCATACAGAAGCAGTACTCCTTATACATTACCATATCGTTTGACGTTTGAAAGGCAATTTTATTGCTTTTCCTATCAAAGGGCGCAATGGAATTTAAACTGTCCATTAGCTTCGGTTTTCAAGTGCGTATTTACGTTTGGGGTGTGATCAATTGCGAACACAGGTAGCTAGTTCGTTTGTGGGCACGATTGGGAGTGTTGTCCTTTCATAGAGGAGCACGTAGCTAAACAATAGCACCCGCACAGGTCGACCTTTAGGTTAAGTAACCCTTGCTGAGGTCGGTCCGTAGCTGGGTGATCATCTTACCGTACCGAGATTCCACCGTGCCTCGGAAAGCAACTTTTGTCCTGGCTCTCACTTTTAGATCTTTGATTGTCATTCCGTCTTGGCTGATTAAAGATTACTTGATGGCTTAGGTTGTGGAGATCAGATCGCTCCGTGTAAAATACTGGTATTCAGTGGCCATCTGCTAGACTGAAGACCGACTTCAAGAGAGTTGGGAAAAGAATAGGTAGATTGATTGTTCTTTCGAGGCACGATGGAGTCTCGATATGTAATGCATCGTCACCCAATGCATGCCATGAACTGCCACTACAAAATAAAACTCGATGATCGACTTCACTTATTCCTATCAAAGGGCGCAATGGATTTTAAACTGTCCTCTTCGGTTTTCAAGTGCGTTTGAGAGGTAATCAATACGTAGTGTGGAGGCAGATAGATTGTTTTTGGGTGGAAATTGTTACGGTGTTATTTTATGGGATGATAGGTTTGTAATAGAAAACGTAATGACGGAACCTGGCTGAAAATAAATGGGCCGGAACTGCTGTGTGACCAACTGTGATATTTATTTTTAACTAATTGTCGCCCGCTGCTCCAACCGCGTGATTGTCCAAAATTATACCAAGGGAACATATTCCCGGGATAAAAAGTATCCTATGTGTTATTCCAGACTATAATCTACCACTGTGCCAAATTTCATCTCCAAAATCCATTCAGTAGTTTTTGTGTGAAAGAGTAACAAACAAACAGCCATTCATCCATCCATCCATAGTTAGTAGGACTAGCGACATGATTTCACTCTCCGAAATACACGCGAACAAATTCGCGGGCAACGGCTCATTTTTAATACACTAATTCGAAAACTGGATCTTATGCTCCTACTGTTAGTGTCGCAATCATGGTAATTTCACACAAATGCTTTTTCCGGTTATCACTATTAGTGTTTTTACTTAGATCTATTGACAGGTGAACTCTTTTATTTCAGCCAAGAGTATCAACCCTTATGCGGCCACTGCTGGACATAGACCTCCCCCAAAAGGGTTGGCGTTCGCAGTGTAGCTGTTGCAATGCACAGAGAATGCTGCTGCCCATTCTCTGGGGTGTCCCTTAGTCGCCTCTTACGACACCCATGGAAAGTGATGGGATGGTGCTATTCTTTTACCTTCGACACCTGAGAGATTTTGATGAGGCCTTAAAGTTTTGTGAATATTTGAATTGAAAATTATGCAAAATTAGGCACTTTCTCCAAATACATTAAATGGTGAACGAAAAAACTTAACGAATCAAGAAGCCGACTGCACAAATATTTTGACACAAAATGGTACGTTCTTGTTTTGTTTTTTTCAAACTAGTGTATTAAATAACGTCGTTTGATACGCGTGGCCATTTGGAATTACAAAATCTTGGCTCCATGAATGACGTCTTTGCATTCCGTTCGGAGTAAATTCCGCCTCGGCTGCGATGACTAAGTTTATTCAAAAATTTACTTCTAAATATAATTCAATACAAGAACAATATTTTGCATGGAGAATAAGGTACTAGCAGTGTGAGCTCGTCGCTAAAAATAACAGTCGCATGGGTCGGATTCAAGGTTAAGCAACGCTTGCCACGGTCGGTCTGTGGATGGGTGACCATCTTAACATCTCGAATTTCCTCCTTGCCTAGGAAAGCACGTTAAGCTGTTGGTCCCGGCTGTCATTTGTAGATCTTTGGCAGTCGTTACGGATTTTCAGAAGCCAGAAAATCTGACTCCAGTCTTGGCAAGAAGTACCGTGTTACCCAGTTAATGGGTTGTGGGGTCTGGTAGGCAGCCGCTCCACGTAAAATACTGGTATTCAGCTGAATCCGGTTAGACTGGAAGCCGACCCCAATATAATTGGGAAAAGGCTAGGCAGGTAATAAAGGGCAGTATTAAAAGCAGTAGCTGTTAAATTGAAGAAACCTGGACAAAATGGGCAAATAAGAATCATGAATAATGCCCCGTCAATAACTTATATGATGAACAATATCGAATATTGAGTTGCCATTTTGAAGCTGGAAAATCTATTCGCAGAATCTCCCCTAACATACTTACGTTATCAACAAAAAAGTCTTAAAAAGAAATGCTTCCCGAAGGAAAATTCTTGCGCATAATTCTTAATGACCAATCCCCGACGAACCAATACTCTTAAGCAGTACATTTACACATTATATAAACTTTAGTAGCAACAAAAGGGGCGTCGATCCCTGGCAGATTCAAGAATGGAAGGCACGGGTAAAAACAGAGGGTATAGGAGAGTTCGTGCATAAAAAAGCACGCTAAGCACGAAACTGAGCACGGACAAAAACGCCCTAGTTTCATTGAATTGTTTGTGACATACTGCTGAGGAATTCGGCCGATGAAATTATTGGATTTTGCTTTTATCAATCAATCAATCAAATTTATTCGTAAATGTTTCAATACAACAGGATGTTACCGTAAAATGGTCAGTTCGCAACATTTTACTTGAGAGCATACAAATAATAATAATGTTGGTGGTGTCGAAACAATAGACACATATGGCCTGTTGGTCGAGTAGTTAGTGACCCTGACTGCTAAACCGGAGGTCGTGGATTCGATTCCCACCCAGGACAAATCTTTGTGCGATGAGCATGATCATTTGTTCTGTGTCTGGGTGTAATTTGTCTATAATATGTATGTATTTAGAAATATATAAGTATGTTTATCAGTTGTCTGGTTGCCATAGCACAGGCTCTGCCTAGTTTGGGATCGGATGACCGTGTGTGAGTTGTCCCA